>PNEQ01102888.1:0-18448 GCA_003012365.1 Medauroidea extradentata
TGTATGTATGTATGTATGTATGTATGTATGTATGTATGTATGTATGTATGTATGTATGTATGTAGGTACGTAAGTTTGTATGTACGAATTTTCATTACACAAGCATATGCCGCTCCACGGTACTAGGCCAGACATGGAAGGGATGTTTTCCAGTGGCCATATTAAGAGGTCGTTTAGATAATTTTCTTTATTGCGCAGTTTTAGAGCCATAACATTTATTCAAGTTGTATCATCAAAATTTTCTATTCGAAAAGACACAGGATATATTCTTGATAAACTGCTCGACATAAATAATAATGGCAATTTTCATTAATTTGTCATGCAGAATCATTGCACGGGAATTACAGGCTGACTTTCAAGAACGATTACAAGTCCAATGCAAGATGAACATATAACACTATTATGAACTCCAAAATTCGTCACAAATATCTTCTATGCCTCAACATTGCCACATTTACCAAAAATATTTTAAAATAGAAGTAACTGCAGAAAATCTATAAATTAAATTTAGCATCTAGCTCTCCCCCTTAAGAGGGCGTGGTACATAATTCAACGCCAAAAGCATTAATCTATAACTGTAGGATTCTTGAAGCAAATTTGCGAAAATTAAACAACAGCAATCCTAGACAATGGTTTTAGCCAACGTTTCAAACAAAATTGTTTCCGATGTTACAAACTTCTGAGGCACAATCTCTGACGCCCGAACCTCGTGCATTTAACTGCGGCGCAAGAGATCACGCGTAACGAATTAGTAATTATGGATAAATATTTACACATAATGTTGGTAAATACCTTAACTAGGATTGTCATTAAGAACTTTTATCCATATAGACTTCGAAAAAAGCGTAGAAATCAATTGATGTTTACAGCGTTTATTTATCTACCACGCACTATTAAGGAAGCCACCTAACACGCCCTGTGTTAGAAAATATTACTTTTATGAAAATATTCCAATTGTGCCAATATATGAAAAGCTAACTCTTCGGACCAGGACGTCATGTTAATTAAAAACATAGTTTCTGAGTCCTCCAACATAGTTAATAACCGCTTTTTCAGACTGCCGTACTTCAAAATGTATTAACCGGATGTAGATGTGAAACTCGGATATAAACGTTAGGGGTGGACATTGCCAATGGCTAGCAGGTTTTTCTCGGGGTAGACTACTCCCGTAACCCCTGCACTTCTCATTCCGTCACCTCTCCATTGTACACGAAAAAAAATTGTGGCAGCTACAAATTATTTTGTGGGCATTCGCCCTGCAAAATTTATTTTGTGGTCACCACTAAAAAAAATTGTGGTCACCAATAAAATATTTTTGCCACCACGTCCACAAATTTGTTTTGTGGTTGCTTTAAAATAAATTTGCAGGGAAGACTTCCTAGACAATGTAGTGTAGGGCTTCATATCATGTCATCTATCAGGATATGCAGGTGCCTGCGGGCGTCCAATCAGAAATCTGCACTCGAGGTACTACGATACCCTGTCCTCGGGTACCCTCCCCATACAATATGTATTATTTCCCACCAATAAAAGTACATGTTCACCCCTCAAAGCTACGCAGTAAAATTTGATCGGAGGGAATCTTACACGGTAGGTCAGCGCTAACCTCGATGTGTCGAAGCGTTATTTAATGCGCGCGTCAATGTCACCCTTATAGCTCCGTCACTTCTGAGCCTCTAGCACGCAAGTAGATGGCGCCCTAAAGAGGGCATGGTACATAATTCTGCGCTAAAAACACAAGCTTAAAATTGTAGGCTTCTCGAAGCCTATTTGCAAAATTCAGAAATAATCAAACCTATACGATGAGTTTGCCAACTTTCCTAGAAAAAATTTTCGTCGTCAAGTAACATATTTGTGAAGAACAATCTCTGATGACGATATCTCATACATTTAACTGTGACGGAACAGAGCATGCATCATTCTGGGAAAAATATTTTCTCATAAAGTTTCCTATTTATCTAGGATCGTTGTTTTGTAATCTTCCCATGTTGACTTTCAAAAACGTGTATATTTAAGTTGTTGTTTTCAGCGTTTATTTATCTACCTTTCACTCCTAATAAAACCACTGAAGCCATGATCCATCATTTCTACTGCGTTCGCAATAATAATTTTTTATTCATAAATGAGATAAGAAAAAAACTGTTAACACAGTTTTGTCAAAAATTGTTTTTAGTATGTAGTCTTAATATTTTCTAGACAAAAATTATATAGCTTTGGTTAATTAATTCATTAATGTGAAATTCCTTGATTACATAATTAGCTGAAACCATTGTGTACTTTATCTTGAAAAAAAAAAAATAGTTAGCTAAGTATACACTGTTTACAACAAAACTGAGCAACAGATTTTTCCCAATCTCCTTCCGTTTAGTATTAAAAAAAACTATCGTAAATGCATTAGAAATGATGGAACACGGCCGCAAGTAGTTCTATTAAGAGTGTACGGTAGATAAATAAACGCTGAAAACACCAACTGAAATATACACGCTTTTGAAAGTCAATAAGGGAAAATTGCAAAACAACAATCATAGATAAATGCTATTAGGCAACTTTATGAAAAAATAATTTTCTCAGAATGATGCGTCATCTGTTCCGCCACAGTTAAATGCACGAGATTTCGGCGTCAAAGATTGTTTTTCACAAATACGTTACTCGAGGAAAATTTTTGCTAGGAAAGTTGGCAAACCCAATGTCTAGGTTTGCTGTTTCTTGAATTATCATCTTACGCATGCGCGGTGTGGTATAGTAGAACATTACACGTATTTTGGCTTACGTCAAACTGGTATAGCTCGTAACTCAATATATTAATCTATTAAAAATGAACTTAAAATTATGCTTCTATGACTTTAAAACTGCGTCACGTGTTAGAGCGCTTCTCAAAACTACAAAAAACTATCTCTTCAGATAAACTGTATCAGCAAAAATGCTTACGTGATTCATTTCAACTCCCGCCATTCCTCCCAGGCAAAGATGTTAGACGGGTCCAGATGGAGCATGTCGCCGGGAATTGTAACCAAACAAACGCCTGACGTGGCTGGTATCAATATGGCCGACTGATTAAAAAATTGAGGAAATATTAGCTAGGAGGTGTGTAAACAGGGCTAAAATATAGATTTTTCAACCTAAAATAACAATTAAAGAGCATAATACATTAATTTACCATGAAAAATACCAGTCTGATGTGTACTTTTGAAGTTAAAGCAGTATGGCGGCTGGCTAATTTGGTGGCTACCTCTCCCTCCTCTTGGCTTCTCTCCCCTCGCCTACATTTAGACCTTATGCTACCCCCGTGCTCCCAGGGCATAGCTTGAAGCCTCATAGAACAAAAGACAACTACGTAAACACGCGATAGAAGAAGGTAGTGCAACGATAACACGTTTGAATCGCTTTTGTTTTTCCGTGACTTCCAGATTCACTCAAAGCAAATGTTGGGAAGCTTTCACAAGAGACCACAGTACATAAAGCAATGCTAAATAAATCAATTTTAAATTTTGGGTATCTCGAAGTCAGTATGCAAAAAAAAAAAAAAGTAATCCAAAACAATAGTTTTTGCCTTCTTTTAGAGCAAAAATTTTCTTTATTGATGTATTATTAGGGCACAATACCTGCCGCCAAAATCTCGTGTATTTAACGAGACGCAAGAGATAACGTTTATGAGGAGTCTTCACCAGTTTGAAACGTCCACGGTCGGAGCGATAAGAGCCAGAGTACTACGCTCGGCAGGAGGCATATCGCCGATGTTCATGGCACGTCAAACTGGCGGGCAAGGGTTTCCTTGTATTCTTTTCCCTGTCACGGGCCCCGAGTTTTTAGGCTTTCAAATTATTCTCTTGAAACTTTCAAGAGAATAATTTTTTTATACCCAACTGAGAGCAAATTAAGAATAAAAAAAATCGTTGTACTGATTACGGCCTAAATATACGTTAAAATATCAACTGCGATGCTGCTATTGTAGCGTAAGGTAAATAAAATTGATACTGTAATAGCAAATTACACATATTTCTTCTTAGAATTTCATAAGAGTTAAAAATAAAATATTTCCATATGGCGACTGATGCCACATGCCAAATGACACATATAAAAACAAAAAAAAACAAAAAATTAAATATTTTTGCATTAAATAAAACATTATGAATTTCGAAATGAAAATTTAAAAATTTAATTTTTTAAAAATATAACAATTTATTTATTTTTGTTTTTATATATGTCAAATCATAGCCTACAACATTGGTATACACTGTAAAATTTTTCGACTTAGTATGTCAGTTGGTTTTAGTGGCGTACATAAAACCGTAAATTGCTAATTTTGACATTTAGAAAATCTGAAAACTTTGAGGTTTATTGTTATAAAAAAAAATTAGCTAAAAATTGCGATATATTTGTGACAAACCTATGTACGTATTCTTCGGCATGATAATAATTATTTTCTTTTCAAAATATATTTTAATATCACTGTAAAACTAACGGGTATAATATTTAAAATGTTTTAAAAAATAACGCAAATAATTTAGGGCTTGCCAACAACCATCACATCTAGAGGATCAACATTTCTGCATTACACTTCACAGCAGGGACGGATACAGGGGATGGGGGGGGGGGGGGCATGGCCCATCCCGACTCTCATCCAAATATATGAAACCAAATAAATGCCAAGTAAAATAATGAAAATATTACCTCATATTTTACCTAAAGTTTCATAAAAGGCAGTACAACATTAACACAATCATTCGTTGCAATAATATGCAAGCAGAAGCTTAAAAATGTATCTAAATAATTTTATAGCGACACATAGGTTTTCACTTTTAAGGCATTATTTACCCCTTAAAATATTTCAGTTTCTTAAAGGGTAGCCTATATATTTTTTTAATTTGTAAACTCCTTTGATTGAAGCAATTTGCACCTTAAAATCAAAAAATTTCAAATGAGTGAGTGAAAGTGAGATATTTTGGTTAGCGGGTAAAATCGAGGTCTTTAGCGCTGGTGAGGGGTGATATGAGGAGAGTATGGAGCAGCACCGAATGAAGGGGCTGGGGAAACGGGAGATCACCGAGAAAACCCGGTATCGTCCGGCACTATTCCCACATGCGAAAATCCGGGGACCGACCCTGCCGGGAATCGGACCCGGATCGCCTTGGTGGGAGGCGAATGGTCTGACCATTCGGCCACCGCGGCCAAATTTTGAAGGGGAGGACCCCTGGACACCCCTGTTTTTGGCTTGGTTACGTTCTGAAGCATAGCCTCCTCCAGGATCCAGAGATGGGTCCGCACTGGTTCACAGTACATGTTATAGGTACAGCCAGTGATTTTTGGTGAAAAGAATTCCGCAACATTTTGTTTCAATGCCTTATGTGAACACCTGTTCCTCTGCTTCATGGTCAGTTATTGGAAGTTTTTAACTGTCGGCGTCTCCGGGTCCTACCTGCAAATAACGGACATGTGATGTCGCGGTAACATTGTTCTGGTTGGTGCAGTCAAATGAGCCACACCCCTGCTCCGTTATATTCTGCCAATAACCGCGGACTAGAGTTTCAGATGTGCACGTACGGAATTGAAACAAGTTGTTGCAGAATTATTCTCATCTAAAATCACTGGCTCTAGTTATACTTCATAGCGTACGAGCTGGATCATGTCGCTGTGGGACTCCAATGCACCTATTATTGGCAACTACACACTAGCCGAGTCGTATCTAATAGGACGATAAGCATTGTCTGATGTAGCATTCCACATTAAGATGATCCAACAAGCACGTCAAGCACTTTGACTCGCGAGACCTGTAAGACCGTTCATGATAAAGTCAGCACTGCTTCAATTTATCTTTCAGCCATGTTGCAGTCATCTTTAATATTTTCAACGTGACAACTTCCCTGAAACTAATAACCAGTGTAAAAGTTTCACCATTTTCAAAAATTAAGGCAGTTCACGTAGCAAAAATTCACAATTTATATTTACATGACATAGTGTTCGTTTTATAGAAGTTACTTGTGACTATATCATCCACTTGTAAAGTTTTTTTAACACTCAGAGTTTTCCCATAACAGCATGTCAAAGTCAGAATTCGCAAGTTACGGGGACATAGTAATAACAAAAACCAAGTGTCTTACTCGAGTGAAATAATTTACACTAAATTTAGATATTAAGGGCATTATGCTAAAATATTAAAAAACACAACAGTCCTTCTGTGTTTTTAAAAAAAAACTGTCATAAATGAAGTAAATTGTTATCATTTTCAGATTGTTTTAATAAGTACCAAGATAGCTCACTGTGTGGTTTTAAATAGTTTAGCACATTGCTCATAATGTCTCATTTCAGTGTAAATAATTTCATTCAAGTAAGACACTTGGTTTTTGTTATTGCCGTGTTCCAGTAACTAGTAAATTTTGACTTTTTCATGTCGCTATGGGAAAACTATGACAGCTAAGTAATGTTTACAAGTGGAAAACGTAGTCACAAGTAACGTGTGTAGAGCGATCACTATGCCGTGAAAAATGAAATTATGTTTTTTTGCCACGACAACGCCCTCACCCACTTGTGGCTTCAATACAATACACTTGTTAGATATTAAAAGTGCTGGGGAGTTCTCAGTTTAAAGTAGACAGACTATAGTACAGTAGCTGCTCATTTTCCAGCCTATGTTCGTTTCGTACAACATCACAGAATATTTAGGAATACAGGAAGGCGAAGTCAGTCTCACACGTCAGCGAATGGCGCCGCTGGCTAGCAAGATGGCGGAAACACCTACCGCCAATCAGCGTATAAGACAGCTGCCCTGCTAGACGGCAGCCAGGCCGATAGGAAACCTGTAGTAACATGCAGGAACCATACATACACGGGGCTGGCATCAACAACCTCGGGCAACCAATAAGCAGCCAAGTTCGCCCGTGTCAAATGAGTAGAGACGGGAATAATTCGCGTGTTCACTGCCCAGGAGGGCGAGGCGCCTTTATTACCTCGTCCTCCACCAGGGCATTGTGCTAACACACAGTGCCCTGGTTAATACCAGTGCCCTCCCTAAAAACAAAGGAAAATTAAAGAAATTAAATACAGTTCCCCCCCCCTCCCTGCCCCACTCTTACTTCACAACTCTACTAGTAACCTGGACCTTCCTACTTTTCCAGTGCCATTTTTATTTTTAATGCATGCAACTGCTGAGTGGTTACACTCCTATTCTGTCGAGAGGGTTTTTACGGTACTATGCCGGTTTTCCCCTCTCTCTTCTTAGATTATGGCTTAGCTATAGGTACACTTAGGGAGGTAGCCATGGTCCCAATTGCGGCCATGTCTACCCAATCCCTCTCTGGCGCGATGCATGCCTCCTCTGCATGAAACTTCCCCCTTGTAGACGTATGGGGCTCAGCCCTGAGACGCACTTAGTCCCGCTCCTTCCCCGGGCCTCCAACATAACACCGTAGATTAGGGTAGGTTAGGAAAAAAAATTGTTCACTGCCCAGCAGGCTAGCCTCTAATGTGTACTCAAGTAAACAACAGCTGCCAAGGGCGCCCATCTTATAGATTGTAAGGGGGGCGGAGGGCAAGATCATAATATATGTTTATGTCAACAGGAATGGATATAGTCTGTGTATAAGTTTGTAGCCACTGGCACATTTAGACACATGAGGAGCGGCGTAGATTACGAAACTTATCAAACTGCAAATTATTGGTCAACCGTTTTATTAAAAAAACAAAACTAAACACATTGTTGAACATATGTTAGGGGGAGGGGTCTCAGGCCCCACCCTGCCTCCGCTTATGGGCGCCCTTGACATTTGTTCATTAGTACTCGCTGACAGTGATACCACATTATTTGACCTCCATGTACCTGCTTCTTTGTTATTAGCTCAGGGCTCTACGGAGTCAAATAAATCAAGAGCCAATTGATGGAGTGACATGAACGTATTCTCTTGAATCTAGCTTGTGTCCAAAAAAAAATCCAGAATTTTTCAGGTCCCTACAAATGAGCCGCCATGACATTTCACGTCTGTATTACTGTTTAGTCTGTGGTACTGACATGCAGTTTTTCAACAGTCTATATCGCTGCACTAGACTGAATGGGGCAAGGACCGACGAGGAAAGACTTGAGTATCGTCACGGCAGGAAAGCTTGAAGGACTCGCAACTGAGAGAGAAAGTAGAGCCGGTTGTGTGAGAACTGGGTCATAACTATCTACGACTAGTAGAAGGGGCGGGGCTTACGCTCGTGCCCCGCTTTCCTCGTTCATATTTATACGAATGTCGCTGACGTAACTAAATATAGTTTGCCGTGTCCTTGTGAAACAATTGCGACGTCGGCAGATAACCCCGCTGAACCACGCAAGACCGCCTCAGCATGTCGAGTCATAATGATTACTTAAAAATAATTATTTGTTTAGATTCGCCGGTTAAGATGCAAAACCTCGTATGTAGCTAATTTACCCCAAGTTAACAACAGGATTCAGAAAAGGTTCGTATTTTCAATAACTCTAATAATTATAGATTATGGTATATCGCGAAAATGTTTTGTGCCACCATAGCCTTGAAAACACCGACACAACGCAGTTGTCTGCTGACCAATAACTAGGGACCCTGTTTTTTTGTGAAAAAAATTTTGCCCCAGTTTGTTTCAGTACCTTACGTGCACAACTGCAGTTCTGCTTCATGGTTATTGGCAGCGTGTCGGTGTGAAGAGCCGTATCTCATTTGACTGAGCCAATTACAATAACGTTCCTGCAACACCACACGTATGTGATTTGCCGGTAGAATCTCAAGGCTCGTGATAGTTAGGGACCGGTGATTTTCGCGAAAAGAATTTTGCAACATCTTGTATACGTGTCTAATGTGCACACCTGCAGCTCTGATTCGTAGTGAATGATTGGATGTTTTTAACTCTCAACGTCTTGTAGTTCTACCTGCTAATAACAGACGTGTGGTGTCGTAGCAACCTTTCTCTGATTGGCACAGTCAAATAAGTGACGCCTCTGAACAAAGACAAGCTGCCAATAACTACCAAGCAGAGCTACAGATGTATACGTAAGACTTTGAAACAAACTGATGGAGAAATCTATTCGCGAAAAGCACCTGTCCATAGTGATAGTTAAAATATCCAATCACTGACCACGAAGCAGAACTGTATATATGCACGTAAGGCACGGAAACAAAGTGAGGCAAAATTATTTTCGCGAAAAACCAGGCTCCCTACTAACAACAGGCATCACGTATTATTACAATACCGGGATACCTGCTGGCTCAGTCAAATAGGGCAACAGCTCCACGTACAAGCAAAAGCCAGTCATCTTTTCATAAGCTGAACGTACGTTGAAGCCTGGCAAATAGTCAAGTTTTCCCGCGATAAACTATCGTCTATACTTATAATATTTCTGCTAAAAACTGTGAAGAAATAATTTTACATAATGTTTTCCCTCCATCCTCTTGAAAACGTATGGGTTTTAACATACGAGGTTTTGCATCGTCACCGACGTAGTACAAGATTTCCTACTCCCCCCTTCCCACTCGAGCAGGACAAAATACGTGAAGCTAAACATCTGCTTTTATAAGGGGGGAAATTGTAGTACAGTTGATAAAGCACTTACATAGTACAATAAAACATTTGACTGACGCAACTAATTTGTTTAGAAATACGCAAGTAGTCCTACAGTTTGTTTGTCCAGTCAAACCTTTATGTTTGAGCGTGCCGGGGTTTGCAAACCCATCTCGTGAGTTATATTCCAGTTTAATTCCTGTGGCAATTAATTAGCGCAGAACATTAGTGTATTTAATTAATTATATACAGGATGTTGCAGAATTACATTCTGAGGAAACAATCCTCACGTGCAGAGGAACAAAAAATGTTATATGAACATAGGTCAGAACACACAGTTTCTGCGCTACAGTTGGCAATACATGACGTATGGTTGATAGCGCACTGGTAGGATCATGTTGCTGTGGGGCATCGTTACAGCAGTACATAACATGTTACTATGCCACACACTACGCCACTAACACACAGACAGTAAGAACAACTGTGACAATTGTTAGGAACTTGTGAAATTATATCGTCGACACTTGCGCTTTTAAAGGAAATGTTCAAAATGCGAACTGTAGCGCAGAAACGGTGTTTTTTTTCCGGATCTACGTCCACATAACATATTTTGTTCTTCTACACTGAAAAAAAATAGTATAGTTGCAAGTACCATACTTTTGTTAAAATAGGGACAACAAAACAGTTTGGTTGCTGGTAGGCCTACTACTCTGGACAACTCCTTCAACAATCTGTTCTGTAGAAGTTACAATCTAGTTTGTAGAAGCAACCAGACTCTTTGTTTCTTTTTCAAAACAGATTGTTGAAGGAGCTGTCCAGAGTAGTACCAACAACCAAGTTGTTTTGTTGTCCCTATTTTAACACAAGTATGGTACCTGCAACTATACTCTTTTTTCAGTGTACGTGTGAGAATTGCTTCCCCAGATTATTGACAAAGAATTTTACAACATTCTGTATAAACATGTTGCAAACTTGTACGTCTATAATAATATACAATCTTCAGAACTGGAGGAAGAAAATCCATTAAGTAAACATGCCGTTTCTACAGCTCGTAAAACATGACGTACTGTCATCTCTGCGTCCCTGGCGAGTATGCGTTCTTCGTCCATAAATAAATAAATAATACGAGACGATCCCATGTCGACGCACATACTAGTCGCAGTGACGTCGCAAAGTAGGACGTGTTTGATACTATGTTACTGTAGGGTATGTGACGTTACACCCCATATCTTAAGATTTATGTAGGGAAAAATTAGAGACAAGCTGAACTTTTTGCTAGTCGTTAGAACCAATTTAGAAGTACATTTTCCCAAAAGTCTCCACTCCTCCCCCTTGTATTTCCCTGCACACCCCTCCTTTAGGCTCGGCATTAGTCGCCATATTGAATTATTTTATTCTTCGCACTCGTGAAGTTCTGAGTAGAAAAATGTTATTTTTGTTGCTATAATATCAATTCTATTTACCTTGCGCTACAATAAAAACATCGCAGTTGAACTTTTAACGTATGTTATATCGCCATTTTTTTTGTGTTCTTAATTTATATGACTGATTGCAGCTTAAATATACGTTCAAAGTTCAACTGCGATGTTTGTTTTTTGTAGCGCAAGGTAAATAGAATTGATATTATGATAGCGAATTCCGAATTTTTCTTCTCAGAACTTAATAAGAGTGAAAAATAAAATAATCCAATATGGCGACTGATACCGAGCCTTAACCATCCGATTTGCAGCAGGCTCATAATTCTAAAGTGAAATAAAAAAACCGTACTAAACTTCACTTAAAGGAAAAATATTTTGCACATTTTAGCGTATATCTTTTTAACTAACAATCTTAGCGGAAAAAAATTGTCAGAAAACCTTTTTATTTAAAGATCTTTAACTAAGAAAAAATTTGGAAAAAAAAATACATCGGAGAGGGAAAATTGTAACGGAGATAAGCGTGATAATCCAAAAGCTTGCAAAAGGGATGATTAAAGAGGGTGGAGAGAGAAGCACAAAGGGGAGTGGTGGAGAATTTTAGGAAACTATACCTCTAAATGGGTTCTAACGACTGGCAAAAGTTCCGCTTGTCACTAATTTCCCCCGACATTCGAGGGTTTTTCCCCCTTCACTTGCTGGGCCACCAGGGACTCAGAGCTGGTGCGCGGACAGTACAGCGCACAGCACGGACTGGATCACATTACTGTGGAACGCCACTGCAGGGGTCGTTTACACGGTACACGACTCCGCCCACCACGTCAGTGACCCTTGTAGAACAATAGGAATATCTCACAGTAACACGATACAACCTGTGCACTTTGCACTGTGCGTCACGTGTCGTGTGAGAGCTGTTGTGCAGAAACTGCGCGTGTTCGTGTCCTCTGACCAATGACGTGCAGTTTTACAAAGCCGCGTGTATTACATACATTCCACGCATTGAGGAGGAATATATCCACAAAGATATTCAGTCACGAAGGTCACAGGTTTGGTAGTAGGAACTGCAAAGTTTCATGCGATTTACTACAAATCTATGCGTCGAGCAAAACAAATATAGTAAATTGCCAATCAAAATATCAGACTTTTGGAAACAAACATTCTGACTTGATTTAGCTGCTTGGACATACCTACTCCATTGCTAAATAAATGACTGTCAAAAAAAATAAAAATAATAAATAACCAGAGTAAGCTTTTAGTCAACAGGATACATACACAACTTAAAATCCCAAAAAAATGGAATCGGGTCAAATAACAACAAGGAACAAACAGATAGTAAATGAAAAATAACAAAATAAAATAAAAAATCCAAGTTGACATGCGACACAATGATGAGACGAGACAAAAAAAAAACACTAGATATAAGACACAAACAGGAAAAACAACAAACGACACAATGATGAGACGAAAAAACAAAACACAGCAGTTTTCCAGACGGACAGTATAACGACGTTTCGGGAACTGGAATCAGTTCCCGTCGTCAGGCGCTCCCATTGCACAGTTCTTTCACAGATCATACAACAATTCTAAATCGCAACATCAATATCCCATCAGTTCGTTCAAAAGCTTATAAAAAAAGTCCTGTATTGAGCGTGACAGGTATATAATCAATTACCAAGTGATATCGAAAGGTTATTAATGTAAATAGAAAATTAGTTAAGAATATGATAACATTACATTTTATGGAAGTTCAGAAGAATTTCTGAATGATTCAGATCGTATGATACTTTACATGATATTGTTATACTGTTGAATTGTCCAAGGGATTTCCACCGTTAAGGCCTTGTTATGGAGTATTGCAGTGATTTCGGAAATATGTTTTTATTGCTACCTAATACTCATATTAAAATTTCGCTGCACAGTTTTGACACTTATATGTTATAATTTGTAGCTGAATTTTTTTGTAGAGTTATACTGAAGGGTTTTTTAGATTTCATTACACAAAGTACCGCGTTTTTCGTCGTGAAAATAAGCAAAAAATTAAGGAAATTATTTTTTTGCTGGCGAATGGTACATTACTTTAAAAAAACGCGCCTACAGTATTGTGCATCGTGTGATTGCACATTGACTCAAATTTTTTTCAAAGCTTTTGGTCAAAAAATATTTGAGTTATTGGCACCAGTCTGGAAAAAAAAAAAAAAAAAAACTCGGGAACAAGCCCGGGCTCAACGAGATCAAAATGAATGAAATGTTTGTTTCGGATGCAAGTGGAGGGTAAAATATGTTGCACGTGCATCTAAGGTTCATTTCAGAAGCAAATATATCGACTCACATTCCACCCAACATGTGCAACAGAGAACAAGTACTTCCCATGAGAACAATGGAAATGTACTGTAACACAGTAAACATGTATATATTATAGCACGAGGGTCAGAGGCACGTGGTCAGAGGCTATGAGGAGCGAGGAGGAAAAATGCGCGGAAAACTACTGTCGTCGTCGGCGATGTTTTGAAAAGCAAGCACGACCAGCGAGCTACATATAGAAGTGTGCTGTAGAACCTGTTCCGGACCGACCACTTGTCTCACGCCGGCCCGCCCCGTCTACATACGCGCCGCACGCTGAGATCTACCTTCTAGAAATACACGTTTCAACAAATGCCACTGACAATTGAATGGGTCAGATAAAACAGGAAAACATTACGTGTTTTACAGAAAATGAACTGATATAACCAAGCTTGTACTTTATACACAGTTGCATTGACTGTGATAAAGAAAGAAAGGATTCTAGGAATCCTTATACCGCTATAGGACTTAGAGTTTTGAAGTTATATGTAAAAGGAAATCATTACCTTCTTAAGAGGTATGGAAAGTTAAGATATCTATGGAATGACTGGAATAATCAATCGTCGATAAACTCTAAACTACTCATCATAATTCGACGGGGTTTTTTTTCCGACTAGATATTCTATTAGCGAACGTTTATTTATATACCACTATGCAGTAGTATGCTCTGCTTTCGAATAAAACTTTTTAAACGGTATTTAGAAAAATAAAGGATTGGAACCACAAAGACCACAAAAATTGGAAAACAATAAATTTTATAATTTTTAGTACGACACTATCTAGCACTCTATGATAACAGAAATGTAAAAATATTTGCGTTTTGAATTTAAAATAATTTCTTCTTCCGTAAACCACGCGCACAGAGATTTCCGGAGATTAAAATTATTTTAAAATCAAAAGATGAATATTTTATAAATTTTGTTATTATAGAGTCCTGAATATTATCGTACTAAAAATTATAAAAATTACAGTTTTCCATTTTTATGGATTTTTTTATTTCAGTCCCAAATTTTTCTAAATACTGCTTTTAATGTTGTACTCGAAAGCAAAGCATACTACTGCAAAGTGGTATATTAATAATCGTTCTCTAATAGAATATCTAGTCGGAAAAAAAACCCGTCGAATTATGATAAGTAGTTTAGAGTTTATCGACGACTGAATTGCAGTCGTTCGCTCGACATCTTACCTAACAATACCCCTTAAGCCTCGGTTTCAGTCGCCATATTGAATTTTATTATTGTTTGCTTTTTTTAATTCTGCGAAGAAAAATGTTAAATCGACGACTACATCGCAAATTCTATTTAACTAGAGGTACAATACAAGCATGGCAATAGAGCTAGTAATGTATGGTTATGTGGAAATTTTTCGGGCAAATCACGAATATAAAAAAAGTTGCCACACATATTGCGGTGTCATTATATGCTAACAGCTATATTACAAGGTCTCTACTGCTGCGAAATGTAAATAGAATTTGTGGTGTAATCACACGTTTAACACATTTCTTCGCAGAATTCCAAAAAAGCGAAAAATAATAAAATCCTCTATGGCGACTGACACCGAGCCTTAACCTCAGCGTTTCAGTACGATTGGCTATTCGCCACTAGAGTCGCTGCGGTAGTGTATCTATTGTTTATGTAGTCTACAGTGTTGTAAATATACAACACGTGACATTGTAAATGTGCGGTTAGTACAGTGTAGGTGTTATAACTAGAGACCTGAAAAATTCGCGTTTTCCTTTAGGCGCAAGCTAGAATTCCAGCAACTATACGTCTCTTATCATGTTCACAATTGGCAGTTGACTTGCTCGAACCTTCCTGGAGGTATCTGAGCCAATAATATAACTGTAACTGAATACAAGCCCATTTGACTGTGTCAGCGAGCAGCTAATAAACAGCTGCAGTCTGCTGGGCTTCACACAGTTCCATGAACCCGCGAATTTTTCCGGCCTCCAATTATAACATAAAACACAGAATTCTCCTAGTAATCAACAGCACTTGTATTATGAAAACATACCTGTAAATTACTGTTTCATCGAGATTCAGAATTCCCTCGACTCAATGAGATTAAAAAGGAAAACATTCCTTTAACTTTAATTGCAGTATAACTTTCTGTACATAAAATGTATTGTTTTTTTTTTCTTTTTTTTTTTTTTCAGGCAATGTTCCATTTCTTAAAATCCTAAAAAACAAATATATAAGTGTAAGTTTTCTAATTTAACCTACAGTCTAGTGTCAACGAAAGTTGGCCTAAGTGTAAGCTTTTTCTTTTTCATCTCACCCATCCAACTGAACTTTTAGTATTTTGCAATTATTTCAGATAAATAGACTGTCTTGTTTTGTCTTCTACCCGCGTGGGGTCGCGGTGGCAATGTCAAACCTCTCGCCTCCCACCAAGGCGATCCGGGTTCGATTCCCGGCGGGGTCGGTCCCCGGATTTTCGCATGTAGGAGTCGTCCCGGACGATGCCGTTGGTCGGCGGGTTTTCTCGGGGATCTCCCGTTTAACCCCGCCTCTTCATTCCGGCGCTGCTCCATACTCACTTCATATCACCCCTCACCAGCGCTGAAGACCTCGCTGACCAAAACCTCTTCACACACTCACTCCTACCTGCGTGTCACAGGCTCACAAGTGACGGGGCTATAAGAGCGACCTTGAAGCGGCCATCAAATGCCGCGTCGCCTCTACGAGCCAAGCTCTGAACTAGCGTGTAACATTCTCTCGCCGATCCATTTTTCCCAAAATTGGAATTTGGTCAGATAAAACAAGGAACAAACAGAAAATAAAAGAAATAACACAAATATAAAAAGAAACCTAAGTTGGCATGCGACACAACGATGAGACGAAACAAAACACATTAGTTTTCCAAACAGTCAGTTTTCTTTTAACAGTCATTTATTTCGCTATGGAGTATGTCCAAGCAAATAAATCCAGTCATGCACTCACATTGCACAGTTCTTTCAAAGATGACCATATAGTGTTATATTGATATAAAGTCTGTAGCAAAGTTCAGTGCACATTTCTATCTCAGCTGCACTTACATTCAGTTAGTACATTTTGAAGTAACTGCTGTTTGAAGAGGTCGTTTTTAGCTAGAGTTTTTAACGAGCGTAGTGTCTTAACAATGGTATTCCGTCATTGGTCGGAGTGTTTTTTTCTTTCTTTCGTACATTGACACAATGGACACATGTGGAATAGTTAAGTGAAGAAAAAAAACATATTTACGATCACACTGATACGCTAGGCGGCGCCCTTAAGACCACTACCCCCATTTATTATATTTTAGTAAGTTTTATTTTTTAAGTCCTGAAAGAGAGTAGATAGCGTAAAAATGTCACACATAAATGTTGTAAATTGTAATAGCATTATTCTGCGTATATTTGACCACAATTTTATATAGCACTGACTTCTAAGACAGCTTGAAATAACGCTCTTTATCAACCTGTTACGGGGGGTATTCACCGAAAATTTGAATTGTTCCAACAATTTTTATACTTGTAAGAGATATAGTTTGTTTTTTAGACATGCATTATGACATATTTTTCAGTGTAATGAAATTTTTTACCTTTCATAGTTTTTGCAAAACGGCATGTGAAAGTCCACATTCGCACATAACGGTTTTATGTTAGAAAGGAAAACCTACAGACTTACCGGGATGAAATAATTTACACTGAGGAACACAGTTCTGGGCTACGTCAAGACATGTATAAAAACACATTGAACTTTTCCTTGTATTAAAAAAAAAAAAATACTGAAATATATATTAACAATTGCGAATTTTCTGAATTTTTTTTTAAATGCAAAAGAAAATATTTAATGCGCTTTTGTGCACGCCTTGACGTATCCCGTGACACTGTGGTTCAGTGTGAATTGTTTCATTCGAGTCAGTTGGTTTTCCTTTCTAGCATAGAACACTTGTTAACCAAGTTGAGAATTTCACATGTCATTACATTATCCAAAAACTATGAAAGCTAAATAATTTCCATTACTGTAGAAATATAGTCATAATGCATGTCTACAAAACAAACCACATCTCGAACAAATATAAAGATTACTAAACCATTTAGATTTTCTGTTAACTTCTCCCTTGAGGGGGAGTGTTAGACAATGTTATTGTATTTTCAGTTTTTGAGTCATAGTATTTATTCAAATTGTATTTTCAAAATTTTCTCTTCAACAAAGCATAGGACATATTCTTAGTAAACTGCTTGACATAAATAATAATGGAATTTGGTATTAATTTGTCATGCAGAATCATCGCAAGAGGGTTTTTGAAAGTTAAGTTATAATTATCTTGCAATGATTCTGCACGACAAGTAAAATGAAATATTCCATTACTATTTATGTCAAGCAGTTTACCAAGGATATACATATAAAACGGTTTTGTGGTGACTGCCAAATGTTTTTGTCAATATGGACCTAATGAAATATTTTGCAGTGGCTACAACATTTTTTGGTAGTCACTGCAAAACTTTATTATGGGCAGCAAAAAAACTTCAGTGGTTACCACAAACAAAAATCTGGTAAGGTCCATAGCGACAAAACATTTTGTGATGACCAATAAGTATTTTTGGCAGTGTATCCTATGCTTTGCCGAAGAGAAATTTTAGATAACATAATTTGAACAAATGTTATGGCTCAAAAACTGGAAAATACAATAAAATTGTCTAAGTCCCCCGTAACGAAGGGCATGGCAGAGGCCTCGCCCAGCTACTGTCATCGTGTAATTGTGTGTCACTGTCGACGAGACGTAAAGCCCTCTTAGCTTACTATTTTATTGAAGTAGTTGTAAAACGGTGCAAGCGATACTTGGAGAATGTGCAGTGTTGTTTAATTTGTCCTTGTTCAAGTAGAGAGGTCCCGACGGCGCCAGTGATGCTTACACAACTCGCCAGTTTCTCAACAACTGAGCCACTGCGCCAGAGAAGACACGTACAGATCCTGGCATAACTTCAGATACACAACACTGGTCCTTGCCAGATCACTACAGCTCAGCCACTACGCCAGAGAAGACACGTACAGATCCTGGCATAACTTCAGATACACAACACTGGTCCTTGCCAGATCACTACAGCTCAGCCACTACGCCAGAGAAGACACGTACAGATCCTGGCATAACTTCAGATACACAATACTGGTCCTTGCCAGATCACTACAGCTCAGCCACTGCGCCAGAGAAGACACGTACAG
>PNEQ01102889.1:0-18446 GCA_003012365.1 Medauroidea extradentata
GTTGAATCAAACTGCCAAACTAACCAACATGGATTCATGTTGAAACAAACTGCCAAACTAACCAACATGGAGTCCAGTTGAAACAAACTGCCAAACTAACCAACATGGAGTCCAGTTGAAACAAACTGCCAAACTAACCAACATGGAGTCCAGTTGAAACAAACTGCCAAACTAACCAACATGTATTCACGTTGAATCAAACTGCCAAACTAACCAACATGGAGTCCAGTTGAATCAAACAGCCAAACAGTTTTTTGATACCTGCTCTCCAAGTTTGAAAAAATAATTACAGCGAATAATTAGAAACTAAAGAGAATGGCAAGGGCACGATCTACAGCAGTTTTCACTGTCATACCTTTTTTTTTTTTTACATTTGTAACATATTTGTTTTATTTTACACATAAATTGTAACTATAGCTTGCTCTTAGCAAAATTTTGTATCTCATAGTTTTAGCGTAATCGTCAAAATTTTCATTTTACGGTTTAATGTACGCCACTAAAACCAATTGACACACTAAACTGGAAAAAAAAATGCATAGTGTTTAACAAGGTTGTAGGCTACAATTTATATATATATATATATATATATATATATATATATATATATATATATATATATATATATATATATATATATAATGTGTTTCAATAAAAATGCTGAATTTTGAAATAAAAATTTAAAAATTACAACAATTTTGTTAAAATTACAAAAATATTTTATTTTTTGCCTACGTCAGGTTGTATTCTACAACATTCTTATTCACTGTGGAATTTTTTTCAGTTTGGTATGTCAGTTGGTTTTTGTGACTTATATAATACCGTAAAACGCAATTTTTGATGTTTACAAGTCATTACGCAAAATTCATTGAAGATATAAAAATTTCATAAGAGCAAGATTTAGTCACTATTTTTCAGTCTAAAAAATGGAAAAAAATTTGGTACAAACATAAAAGTATAAATATGACGATGAAAATTGTTGTATACGCGCTCTTAAGGTAGCCGCTTGCCTAGACCACCTATCAGCATGTAGAGCTTCGACCGATACAAGTTAAGTCTAAAAATGCTAAGCGTGTTTAAAGTTATCTGCTTAGGAATAGCATTTAAATAACTTTACACGTGTCTATGCCCATTTCAGGACCTCAATTTATCTTCAAAGTTTACTTTTACGCTGCCGAAAGTAGCTAAAACGTTATGTTTTTGAAATCTTTCATAGATATGAAAATTTTGGCATAGACTCTTGTATAGGAAATTAACGTGTACAATACATGTACCTGTAACTAACTGTCCCGTTGCGGCTTCATCCGCGTGTAATATAGAAAAGAGTAACTATCTTTTAATTACGCATTAATTGATGATGTTACAATATTCTCTATATATCTTTAAAATATTAAATATGAAGCTAGCTGTTAATAATACAACAAATGCAACTTTATCCAGTCCACTTCACTGAGCGAACTTTGAATGCAGAACCTCTTTGTTTTTAATTCATCTATTTCTCTACGATAATCGATAACTGTCTTTTGTAGAGAAAAAAACACGTCGATTGCAATTTTGAGTTATTTCTCCGGGGTCAGTTTTCACTTTTCACGAGTTCTGTAACATTTTGTTAATTTTCACCCCTGTAATGGTTGAATTTCGAAAAATCCTTCGTTCTGTTTTTAGATATATACGTAAGCTTCATTAAAGCAAAAACCACCTCGATATCTCAAATGGTTTGGAAGATACGAATGATTACGTGGAAATATGTTTTTTTTTTTTTTTTTTTTTTTTTTACCAATATTCGAGGACGAATATTGAAGAATTCAGAAATTACTTTTTAGGTATTTACGTAAGCTTTATATTTCAGGAAAAACCATCTCGAGATCTCAAATGGTTCAGGAGATACAGATGATTAATTGAAATCACATTTCAATTTTTTTACCGGCTTTCAAGGTCAAATTTTGAAAAATCCTTAAATGTTTTTTTTGACATTTACATGAGCACCATTCTGATTCAAAGATCACCTTAATATCTTAAGTGGTTTACGAAAAATAGATGATTTATCGAATACACATTTAACGGTTTTTCACCTCCTTAATTTTCTAATTTCAAAAAATCGAAAAATTACGAAATGTGCATTTGCTTAGGCAATGTTTCGAAGTAAAAATATTAATAATATATCATCAGGTCAGAGAGTTATCGAGAATTGTGCAAAAACACGTTTTGCCCATTTTCACCCCTAAATTTTTCGATTTTCGAAAAATCCTTCCTTAGTGGGTGCCTACGCCGTGAAGGGAAGCTACGCTGAAAATTTCACGTTTCTAGGTCCAGTGGTTTGGGCTGTGCGTTGATGAGTGAATGAATTAGTGGGGCTCTTCATTTTATATACATAAAAGAGAAAAAACTGACTGACCGACCGAATGCAGCCCAAACCACTGGACCAAGAATTGTGAAATTTGCAGTGTAGCTTCCCCTCAGGTCGTAGGCGAGCGCAAAAAAGGGATTTGTCAAAATTCGACTTCTAAGGGGATGAAAATGGGTGAATTTATATTTCCGAACAAACGTCAATAAGGCTTGAACCCGACGGCCTATCATCGTGATTTTTAATTTAATGGTACACACATAAAAATGCATACTAACCAATTTCAGGATTCTTCGAAATTCAACAATTAAGGGGGTGAAAAGATCTTTGATGTGTTTCCGATTAACTATCGATGTCTATTGAATCCTTCGGGATAAAGAGTTGGTTTTCACTTCAAAATGTTACTTAAGTAAATACCCAAAATGCAGTTTCAGGATTTTTTGTAATTTGACTCCAAAGTAGTAATAAGGGATTTTTTTTTGTGAATCGTCTAATGACGGGAACACAATTGGCTATCGTCGTTATATTCACTTCACTTGGATACTTGAACAAATATTTAAGGTGCGAAATTAAGATTTTTCGAAACTTGATACCCGAAGGCGTGAAAAGCCATAAAATTTGTTATCTGTCAGCTTATGATACTTACCATGACTAGTAGAGATACTGAAATGGTGTTCGCGTCAGAATGATGCTTACGGAAGTGCCTAAAAAAATAATGCGAGTTTTTTTATTTTTTAAGATAACTTAATTATTAGGAAGAAAACTTAGTTTGTAAACTTCAAGTCAGACGATTCGAAAAGCAAGTACAACGAACGAGAAAAAAATTATACAGGAGTTTCATTCTATAGTTATATCGAGACGTGTTGTACAACCTCTATGAGCCCAGAAAATTAATATTTTATTTTTAAAATTAGTTTTCATGAATAATTTTGATGTTATGCGGCGCAGTTGTTTGTAGCTCCGAGCTACTGTTCAGGAGGTTCTGGGCTCAAATTTCTTTAAAGGATGTGCAAATGTGCAAGTCTGACACGAAAACTGCAAGGACGATAAAATTATTGCAATTGGATTTATGGAGTCCACTATCTACTGAAGTTCCTCGACAGCATCAGCCCACATATACCATCTCACTAACCTCAAGGTTGGGGTACCAAATACGTTTGAATTTCAGTGAAACGTTATGCCGCCAAAACTCCCTAATTCCACTTAACTTCAAGTGGAGGTTTTTAAGAGTGCGTAGTAGATAAATAAACGCTGAAAACGTCCATTGATTTCTACGCTTTTTTCGAAGCCAATATGGATAAAATACTCAATGACAATCTTACATAATGGTATTTGCCAACTTTATGAGTAAATATTTATCCAGAATTACTAATTCGTTACGCGTGATCTCTTGCGCCGCAGTTATATGCACGAGGTTCCGGCGTCAGAGATTGTGCCTCAGAAGTTCGTAACACAGGAAACAATTTTATTTAAAACGTTGGCTAAAACCATTGTCTAGGATTGCTATTATTTAGTTTTGGCAAACTGGTTTCAAGAAACCTGCAGTTATATGTTAATGCTTTTAGCGTTGAATTGTGTACCACGCCCTCTTAAGGGCGCAGTCTACCGCAATTTTCATCACAATTTTTTTATTTTTTGTTTGTACCAGATTTTTTTTCTTTTTTAGACACAAAATGTGACTTAATTTGGTTCTTATGAAATTTCTTTATCTCTCGTAGTTTTCGCTTAATGGCTTGTTAAAGTCATGTTTTGCATATTTCCGTTTTAACGACTACGCTAAAACCAACTGATATACCAAACTCAAAAAAATCACAGTGAATAAAGACATTAAAGGCTACAATGTCATGATCATAAAAATAAATAATACAAATTATTTGTATTTAAAAAAAATTATTTTTTTTTAATTTTTAGTTTTAGTTAAAGCATTTTTTTTAATACAAATAATTTTTAATCTTTATTTTTATGAGCATGACATTGTACCCTGCAATGTCTTTTTCCACGGGGTTTTTTTTATTTATTTATTTTTTTTTTTAGTTTCATATAGCAGTTGCTTTTAGTGTAGTCGTTTAAACGGAAACATGCAAAATATGACTTTAACAAGACATTACGCGAAAACTATGAGATATATAAAAATTTCATAAGAGCCAAATTAAACTATGAGATATATAAAAATTTCATAAGAGCCAAATTAAGTCACATTTTGTGTCTAAAATAAGAAAAAAATACCTGGTACAAATAAAAAATTAAAAATTGGTAATGAAAATTGTGGAAGACCGCGCCCTTAAAAACTAATATTATTGATGGCAGCATCACCAACGGTTGTGCTGGGGGGGGGGGGTTGGTCTTAATACCACGTAAACTACGTATTACATTCGATTACCCTCTTATATTTAGGAGTCTCTAAGTAGCCCCACAACGTGAATTTTGCTGTGAAGGCCCAGGCGAAGTCGTCGTTAGTGGCAACGACAAACCTGTGACTGTGTTTCGTGTGGACAACTAGCTACTTATCCTGCTGCAGAGTTAGCTCAACATAGCAGATATATCATCCCTACACTTGATGACCGAACTACATATCTGGTACACAAAGTTGTTTTTTCAATTAAAGTGAATATTATCTGCTCTGAGTAATACACGCGAGCAAAGCCGCGGGCGCACTGCTAGTTAGTCATAAGATAAATGGGTCACCACTGACTGTCTCAGAGACGTGAGTTATCGGCGAGAATATGCTACACACCAGTTAGTTACTATCACCTATGCGCGTGCTGTGTCGTCCTCATCGCTTCCTCACTTCTTGGCCTCGAACTACCAAAATACATTCACTCAGGCAGTCACCTTAATTTGTGTCTATTTATGTTAGATTAAAAAGAGTTTATACAAAGTATTTTAATCACACAAATTTATTATAGTTTTTGGTTTACAATAGCGGCATTGACTCCACTGGGGGCATTTACCACTAGGCCTATTCGAATATTTTGTAGAGAAAGCTTAAACGACCTGCCACATTACATTTTACGTGTGGGAGAACTTTTATTATATATTTAGATAACCTAAGATGGCGTGTAACAATACACAGTTGCAACAGAATATCTATTTCCAAGCTCATAAGTTCGAGGTGACAGAGAAATTGTTTCATTTGTTGCATCCACACAAGTGTATTAATTTCTGAACACCTCGCAAATATGGACTTGCCTTTTATTAATGCATACATGTATCTTAGAACAGCCTTTCTTTATTATACCCATTATCACTGATAGTTAGAGACTGGAAAGTTTCGCGTATTCAATGACCAGCACGCTAGAATCCATTGCCCTATGCATACTCAAGGCCCGTCTGTTCGTTCGTTGGCTGTTGTTCCACTAAGTAGTATCTAGTTGACAAATAGTCGGGACTCGAGTATGTATGTATAGGATAGTTGATTCTAATATATAGGTCATTGAATTCACGAAATTTTCCTGTACCTACTGATAACGTCTCAATTGTGACTTTTGGTTTTTGTTGTAACTTTTACAATAATTGTCTATCGAAGAGACTGTGTCACGCGTGATAAATAGAGGTACGAGTATTTCGCGTATTCTTCTGGCTGCAGCCTAGTCTTGTCAGTACTATACCTGCACTGGCCGAAGTTGAATATCCATTGGCTTCTAACTGAACAAGTTGGTATTACGTGTAATCCCCACAGTTTGCTTCCTTATAGGCCGTTCACAATAAAGTGAGCACTGCATCATCAAGTTTTCTTTCAGCCGTTTTGTAGTCAACTTTACAATTTTTAGTACGAAAACTTCCATGTAACTAAAAAACCAGTGAAACATTCCGACACTCTCAAAAGTTAACATCTATTAACCCAATAAAACATATTTCTAATTAATTATATGTTCTGTTCCATGCTCAGTTTATTGTGAACAGACTATATTTATCATTGGCTTCTAGTCGTCAAAGATGTGTTAAAACAACTGTTGCCTAATCATAGAAGGGACAGAGAAGTAAATGTTATTGCCGTTCAACCTGACCTAGAATCAATACGCGAAATAACCGTGCCTCTAGTGATAAACAACGGAACATCAGCGTGTTACAAATGAAACGTTGGAAAATACGGAAAGCAGACTACAAAACGTGAAACTCAAAGCAAGATGGAGCATGCCATCTGTCTTCTCGCTGGCAATATATGTAATACGTCGCGTCGTTCGTTTCAAGAACGCGAACGTTTGACGAGGAATACGAGTACAGTGTCTGGCGGGCAATCAACGCGCTGCAGATGCCGAACATTTTCACTTCTTCTCGTTCTCTATCTTCGGGATTATTCCTGCCGAGTTACCATGGACAGATGCTAGCGAAAGAAAGAGCAAATCCAATTACAATAAAAACGAATTTACTACGTTACCGTCTTCTCATATTTACCGAGGAGTGTGTCTGTGTGTGCTCGGAAAATGAAAGCAGCTGGCGAACACGATACGTGCATAAAACCGCTGACTCATATCGAAATGAAATCAGATATGATTGGGGAACTACAGCAGGGAATTTATATGCCGCCCTTAGTTTATGCCACCTTCGTTACACATTAATGATTATTATTTTAAGCACATTCTGAGAACACTGCACATTTAATAATATGTGCAGTACGTTCGTTGTTAATTTCTTCGTTGCTGCCTTATGAAAAGACAATTTTTTTTTCTCAGCCGACTGTATCCATTCGATTATTCCTGTGTAAATATAAATGTCTAATGTATTTTTTCTCAACGAAAAAAAATTATTGGCATGGCTTCTAAAGTAATTGACTATCGACTAATCCGGTTTCTAATTTAATTATAAATGATTTAAATAACGTGACTGCTTGCTTGCTAGGCAGAACACTTAAGAGGGAATGGTAGTAAATAAACGCTAAATTCTTAAATTGAGATGTACACTTTTTTAAAGTCAGTATGGAAAAACTGCAAAACAGCAGTCGTTGATAATTACATTTTCCAACTTTATGTACAAGTAAATTGAAGTTTAGAGTTTATCTAGGCCGCAGTTAGTCTAGCAAGATTAGAATACAAACAACATTTTTTGGCCGATTCCGTACTGAATATAGGTTTCTTGTACTGTAAAATTTATTCTTATTATAATTTAATATATTATAAAATCAAACTACACAAATTTACCAAACCCAATTTTGCTCGACGAAAATATTTCTTTAAACAAAGATAAAGTAAAAAGTTATTTCGTTTCAGTTAATTATTTTTTGTAATATTTTTTGTGCAAAAAAATTTTATCTAATCACATTGGTTTATACACACTAGTGCTTCGTATTTTGAGAGATAATATTACATATGACAAGAGCAAATAAAGTTTTAATTATTGTTTACGAAGGACAGGTATGCCATTTTGCGAGTAGAACAACAAATAACTCCGGGAAACAGCATTTAATTTATTCATTACGGTTGTGTATTAAAACAAAAACTAAACGGACCTTATTAACAAGCAAATGGTCACCTCAGGCTTCATCTGCCAGAAACAACACATATGGTAATATTATTGATGTATTTTTTGTATAGTTGGTTTTGTCGGTAGAGAACGTAAAAATATATATTTGTAAAAATATTTAACAGTTATTTTTATTAAGAGTTCCATCGTGAACGAGAAAATATCATTTACAGTTCGGAGCGTTTCCGTGTTCGCATTTACTTCGCCCCGTTCAAACAACCCGTATTGTTTCACACTGCGGACAATGTATTTTTATGTTAAATACAATGAATATCTGAGGATGGTACCCGAGAGTCGGAATTACAATTGGGCGTCTGTAAGCATCCACTTGCCCCGAAGGGTGGCTTGAAATTATACCGGAATCACAATGGTGCGATAGAAGGGACACGACTGCCGCGACAAGAAACTCAAAAGGGTCCGGGGTGGCCGAATGGCAAGGGTCCCGGGTTCGATTCCCGGCCGGGGAAGTGCCATTTACAACCACTTCCTCGGGTTCAGGACTGGGTGTTTGTGTTCGTCTTGTCTGTCTGCCACACGCCAACGTCCAATTACGTCACTTACTCGAAGTTAAAAGTCACTGGGGATTATGGCATAGACTCACTTAAAGGGAGGAATGTTTGGTGTATTGGCGGGGCGATAGCCTTGCCATTGTATCAAACATTTTTATAAAAATTTAAAAATGTTAAAATTTACCATTCACCTTCCACCAAGGCGATCCGGGTTCGATTCCCTGCGGGGTCGGTCCCTGGATTTTCGCATGTGGGAATCGTGTCGGACGATGCCATTCGTCGGCGGGTTTTCTCGGGATCTTCCGTTTCCCCCCCCCCCATCCTTCATTCCGGCGCTGCTCGATTTTAAGAGCTGACCAAAATCTCACCCACTATACTCAAAATATTTCCGCCAATCAGCACCGAGGTTTTTTTGACGTTAACTCAGCAAAACTGGCGGTAAATTCCAAATATAATTTACATGGATATTATTCGAGTAGTTATTTAATATTTTGCCCAAGCGTTGGTGAAACTGGTCAGCTGGCAGTAAATTACGCTTATTTATTGTGAGATTTTTGTTGTTTATTATAAGCATATCATAACATTTTTAAGCGAACGTGTAGTTGTTCCTTTATTTCCACATTTCGGAATGCCAGCGAGTATTTAAAATTTATTACAAATAAACTGAAAAAACTGTAATACTGTAAACATCTGTGTATGTTGTACTAGAGGTTAGTAGCCTGTTTAGAAACAATGCATTATTTACATATGATTGTATATATATATATATATATATATATATATATATATATATATATATATATATAGTATTTGTCTTGCGGCAGCCAAACTAGTGTCCGCAAAAACAGAATTTTTAGTTTCGCGTCGCGCTATTCGTGTCGTATCTGTCGTGCCATTGTGATTCCGCCATGATGCCTTACAACGAAGGGGCACAATATAGTGCAGCAAGAGGGGACGTGCTCCGTGTTATGTTGCCACATAGCGGATAATTGTTGCACGGTGATGTTACGTGCACTAACATTGTTGTCTTCAATTTAGCCCAGAATTCGCTTGCTTCCCTTATTATGTCTATGTCTTGACATCCTGTATTGCTGAGATAGTCACTTACCTGGCGTTTCTACTGCGTTGCAGTTTAAGCAAGTTTTATTTTAGTAACTTTCGCTCTTGCATAACACACACATGAACAGGGGAAAAATTAATGTAAAACGTATTGCGGGATATGTTAGGATTATTAAACGCTATTCGTCATTGTACGTCACGTTTGAATAAACCGGTTTCCTTGGCGCTCTACACAAGTCGTAGAGCCTACTTAAGGGCGCCGCCTACCCGCGCGTGAGAGGCTCAAAAGCGACGGAGCAGTAAGGTCGACCTTGAAGCGCGCATCTAATGCCGCGTCGCCTCAACGATCCAAGCGCTGAACTAGCGTGTAAGCTTCCCGCCGAACCGTTCTTACTACGGGTTATTAAGCGGTGACCATATAATTTTATTGACGAAAATCTGCAACTATGTTCAGTGCAGGTCGCAATCTGAGCTTCACATACATACGGTTAGTATATTTTGAAGTACGGAAGTCTGAAAAGGCCGTTTTAGCCATGTTGGAGGGCTTAAACAGTGTTTTAATGAGCGTGGCGTCTTAACAATGAGGTTCCGATCTTGTCTGAAGTTTCTTTTCGTACGTTGGCACAATGGGTGCACGTGGGAAATTTTCGTAGAAACTAACTTGTTTATGAATTCACCAATGCATTTGAAGCGTGAGGTAGGCGGTCGCCTTAAGTGCACGGTACACAGTGGTTTTCATCACAGTGTTTTAATTTTTTATTTGTACTAGATTTTTTCTCTTATTTTAGACACAAAATTTGACTAAATTTTTCCTTTATGAAATGTTTGTATCTCTCATTGTTTTCGCGTAATGGCTTATTAAAATCAAAATTTGCATGTTTGCGTATTAAGGACTACACTAAAACCAACTGACTTATCAAACTGAAAAAAATCCACAGTGGATAAAGACGTCACAGGCTACAATGTCACGTTCATAAAAACAAATATCACATTTTTGTATTTAAATAAAATTGCTGAAATTTAATATAAAAGTTTCAAAAATGCAATCTTTATTTTAAAATCACAAAATTATTTTTTGTGGTTTAACATAGCTGAACTTGTAGCCTACAACACCGTTATCCACTGAGAATTTTTTCAGTTTGGTATGCGAGTTGGTTTTAGTGTCGTCCTTTAAACGGAAACACGCAAATTTTGGCTTTAACGAGCCATTACGCAAAAATTATGCGAGATAAAAAAATTTTATAGGAGAAAAATTTTGTCTCATTTTGTGTATAAAACAAGAAAAAATAGATGGTACTAATATATATCAACAAAATCACTTATGTTGAAAACTGCAGCGAATTTCAATGCCATAATTGTATTATATAATTTTACTTTATCTCTCATAGTTTTTGCGTAATGGCTCGTAAATGCCAATATTTGCATATTAAGGTTTTATGTACGACTTTAGAACCAACGGACATACCAAACTTCACAAAATTCACAAACTATGTTGCAGGCTGCAAGTTGACTTACATAAAAACTAAAAATTTTATATTTCTGTTTCTAGTTGAAAATACTGAAATTTACAATAAAAATTTGAAAAATTCAATTGTTTTTAAATACAAAAATTATTAACTTTCTGGTTTTATAAATGAGACGCAAAACTGTGTGCAGAACTTATGTCATTCATAAAAAAATATTACAGATGCCAGGATGTTTATTTTTATTGCAAATGAAATTGAATTATATTTCCATATCTTACAACAGGTTTACATCTAATGTAAACATATACTCGACTAGGGGACACAAGTAACATAGAGACATGTAGTGTAGTCTATCTGTACTTTGCTTTAATCTTAGGTATTTTACGAGTGTTTCTTGGACGAGCCTACAAAGTTGAGGGCGCGGTCTACGGCAATATTCATCACAATGTTTATATTTTTATATTTACACCAGTTATTTTTTTCTTGTTTTAAGCACTAAAATGTGAATAAATTTTCCTCTTATAAAATTTTTTTATCTTGCAAGTGCACGGAACCTTAGCTCCAAAACCGTCCTTCGCAATGTGTTGCTCACTGTGTTACCTTACACCTTGGAGTGTTTCAGCAATGCAAGTATTTTGAAGAAGAAAACAAAACTGTTAGGTAAGTTAATGTTTAATATTCACGCAAAGTAAGAGAGTTCAATTTCCGCTTTCCCGGTTTTCATTCCAAATGCTTTGTGCTAGAACCGTTTAAATATTTCAATCGAGCACAGAAAAAAAAACTTTTTCTCCATCCCTCTCCTCTATTTTCTTTTTATAACATATACACTTTGAACAAAATTGTGCGTTGGTTGAAGTACGATTTAAAACTTCAGGAGGCTTATAAGATTACAATTTACTCCACGCAGTTACTCCAAAGTGAAACTGGAATACCCATTGTTCACTGAATCTTAGAACTTCGTTGAAACAAAAGAAAATAATTCGTCCAGATACAGTGGAAGATATTCTTACAAAATTTATGTTCTCTGAATAAACAAAAACGGGAACTGCCGGCAGAACAAACTCAAAAGTTATTAAGCGAGGGCAAACAGGATTAAATTTCCAAAACAGGTTTCTCCCGGAGAAAACTTGGAACGTTTTTATACCTCCGAGGAGGTTGAAGGCAAGGAGTGCCCGTATTATCGTGTGGAGGTTCTGTGCAGATTCGCCCGCATGAATATTTCATCGCGGACACGACAAAAAGGCTGGGGTTGCATATTGTGAGTTTTCAAAAGCTTCAAAATGTCACCGCCAGAGCGCAAGGCCATCTACATCTACCCTCTTTCCACCCGAAGACTCAGGGCAACAGTGGACCAAGTCTCCTGTGAAACTTCCATTAGCTTGCAAACAAGGCCAGATCTGAATCCTAGGGGAAGATGGGAGGCCTTCCGAACGAATCCTCAGTCAACTAATGTAATTAGCTATTTTAACTTCGACTTGAAGCATTAACGTTTGTTTTTAATCAGTTACAATTCCACTCAAATTGTCGGAAATGGTATCGTTGTCGCACAATAATAAATACATGTATACATAACGCTGAAAGAATTTTCAGTTTCTTCGAATCATTTTCAAAACTATGTAGATTATTTACAGTACTATTGAAAGGGCAGTAGTTCAGTGATAATTATTTTATACATTATTAGCATATAAAATACGATATGTCTACGTTATGTACGGTTAATATATTGGGGATAAATTCCTTTCGGTCATTTTAGATTAGTTCCAAGATAATTTCTTATGTGTCGGATTCTCAATAAAATCAGTGAACTCTTAATTACGGTGTGTTTTAAACTATATAAAAAATGTATTTGGAATGTTTATTATAATTTTAAAAATTATCCTAAACAGAATCTTAAAACTATTTCTGAGGGCTACGGTTACCGCAGTGGCTAGAGCACTCGCCTCCCACCAAGGCGACCCGGGCTCGATTCCCGGCGGGGTCGGTCCCCAAATTATTGCATCTGGGAATCTACCGAACAAGTTTTCTTAAGGCGGCCGCCTACTCCACGCTTCAAATGCGTTGCAGTGTGTTCGTAAACAGGTTTTTTCTACGAAAATATTAAACTTGTGCCCATTGTGCCAACGTACGATAAAAAATAAACTTCAGGCAAGGTCTTAACCTCATTGTTAAGACGCCATGTTCATTAAAAACACTGATTCTAAGCCCTCCAACATGGCTAAATACTGCCTTTTCAAACTTCCGTACTTCACAATGTACTAGCCGGATGTATACGAAACTCAGATTGCGACCTGCAATGAACTTACCTCAAGACTTTCCACTACCTAATAAAATTATATGGTCGCCGCTTAGTATCCCGTAGTAAAAACTGTTCGGCCAAAAACCGTGCACGCTAGTCCAGCGCTTGGATCGTTGAGACGAAGCGGCATTTGATGAGCGCTTCAAGGTCGACCTTATTACTTTGTCGCTTGTCGCGCGGGTTGTTTCTGCGCCGACACTTTTCCATTGTAGAATTATTAGAACTATTACATGTCGTCCTTCAAGGATAACAGCTGCCTGCGAGCGTCCAGTATTGAGTCTACATCTAGGAGTGATGCCCTGGTCCTCGGGTAACCCGTTCATACAAAATGGAAGATTTACTAGATTTCTTCCAGGCAATATTATATACAGGGCAAGTCGTTATTGGTTGCTAACCCGGCAGGAGCGAATTCCTGAGGTCAAATAAATAGGGAAACAATAATACAACATTGGGCCTATTGTAACGTATGACGGAGTTATACGCCCTCAAAGTTGAAGGTGGGAAATGTGTAATTGGACATTAAAATCTTAATCATATGAAATTAAAATACTAAATTTCGTATACAAGCTCCTTGTGTAGGTATAAACAGAAAAAAAATTGTTACGAAAAGAACGTCCCTTTATACTTTAACTAGGGGTTGGTTTGACAACCCCTTTATGCTTAGAACTTTGTACCCCTTGACTTGAAGTGGCCGAACACGACATGTAAGTGATCAGCATGTAAACATTAGTAATAAACATCACCTTGAGAAAAATTGCTATTGTGAACAGTTTCCTCTGAAATCGCATGTTAAGTTGGGAAGTGGTATTGTGGTGGCCTGGGAGGTAGGCAGCCAGCAACAGTATGTTGCTTGACGTGTCAGTACGCTACAAAACTCATTCTTGTTACTCGTTTGTAATTGTTGAAATGTATTTCTTAAAAACGAAGTTTCCGATAACGTATTAGTTTTTTTATTTTGAATATGAATAGGTTGCGTAGTTTTACAGCATATTCTCTAAATGCGCATGCATCTCCAAAATGCACCAATGTGACCATTGTCAGACATGTGCACATACTGCAACATACCAGGATTAGCATTTATAGAGCGACATGCATTTAGAATAAGTCACCAGACTGTAAATATTTACCACTTCAAAGCAACCTATGAAATATGTCTACTGGGTTAAGACCAGTGATCTTCATACCCGCCCCACTGGCCCACCTTGGCCACTCCGTTACCCAGGGTACTGCAAATCCAAGTATTGCCTTGCTGTGCTACTACAATGAGACGGCACACCATCGTACACGTATCACATGTCGACTCTTACATTTAGTGGTAAATCTTCAAGTAGTTGTAGCAGGTCTTCTTCCAAGAAGTGCCGATGTGTAACTCCAGAGAAACGTGCGGGAAGGATGTGTGGTCCAGATAATATCCCATCGGAGAGTCCCACCCACAAATTCACAGAAAACCGCGATATAAGCGAGATTCCTCTGTTGCACGGGGATTGAAATGAGACCACATCCACTCGCACCTACTCGTCGTGGATATTGAAAACACCGCGCCTAGTAAAAGATGCTTCATCGGCGAGTAGAACTTTTAAGCCTAATCTTGTTTTCGTGTACACCACTCAAACTACAAACTAGTAGGCCGATCAGAAGGAAGTACCTGCAAAGGCAGGTAGTGAAATGCATGCAGTCGATCTCGCCGTAAGATGTGACAATACTGTCGATTGTGATTCGTTGAGCATATTATGAATTCCTTGGGTTTTGGTATATGAATTTGCAACAACCTAATCCAGTACATTGTGCTCGATGTTCACTTGAGATCGGCCAACAATGCGGTAACTTTCGTGTACAGTTCCAATTTTATGCAAACACTGGAACTGACATGAATGAACGTGCATGTGTCAAACGTGAGCAGGAAACTTTTCAACATATCGAAGACGCGCTTCGAATGTCTTTCACAACATTCTACACTATGCGAGATGCACAAACTACTCCACTCGATCACACACACTACAAATGTATACAACACGACCGATACAACTAATCATCTCGGGAAGAAAGTGCGCCTGGCCCTGAGTAGAAGACAGGTTACGGGTGAGGAAATTCATAGAGTACAGAATAGCCTGTGTTGATGCGACACTTCTGTGCTTCAGGCGGCAATAGTAAGCTTCCTATACCACCGAATCTACAAACATTTAAATCGCAGTCCAAGTAAAATGAGAATGGTCAATTAATTTCCATATTTTTAATGGGCCATAACGTCATTGTCAACACTATGTCATTGCAGTTAGAAACGCACAACTAGACAGTTTAGGATAAAGGGGAAAGAAATTGTCAATGACCTTTCTTGAGGAATCCATCCCAGCAATCGCCTGGAGAGATTTAGGAAAACCCTGGAAAACGATAAACAAGACAGCTGGAGTCTTATTTTTTAGGTTTCTTATTACGGCTTATAGTTTAAAATTTATGTAAATTACTTCATTACACAAAATATTAAAGTAACACGCACAAAACAATTTTTATAGTAATTTGTAAGCGATATGGTCATTTGTTTTCAAGCGTACTTGATTGCCTTTGCTTTGCATTTCTTAAAACAAACCAATTTCGTTGGATCATTGTTTCACAGAAATTTTCCTGTGAAAACTCGTGCGTGTTTGTATTACCTGCAGACGTAATTTTAACCTCGTACAAAATGTCTACACTCCGCTGAATTACGCCACAAATTGTATTTGGTTTCAGTTTGTTAACAGGTGTCAGCAGTTTTTCACCACGCAATTCAGCTAAATGAGATTTGTTTCAAATTCTGGAAACTTTTTTCCCAGATTTCCATACAGCAGCTGCTGAGTTTTTTAGTATACAAATGTGGGGGGGGGGCAGGGTTCAATTTATATTTACTAAGCACGAGTACATTTCTGTTTACTTGACAACGCAGTCTTATGCTTAGTTTCTAGATTAATTTAACCAAAAATTAGATTGTAAGCGTCAATCATGAAATACTGCAATGTCCAGAAACTAAATAGCTTTGCACCGGTTTGCAATTCACCACGCTGTTATCAGGTAGTACGAATTAAATTTGGCCAGGTATGTGGTGCATCATTAAACGTACAGCTACGAAATGTGATTATTTGCCAACTAGTTCGCATATTTCCGGCATGACTAGTATTAAGCAGTATGCATTCTGAATTGATTAAACAGCAACAGAAGCAATGCTGGCACTAATTCAGTAACTTCTCAACCGTATACTCGTTTAAATATAAACTCAAGATAAGACATTTTCCGTATATAGGTACTGCAATACTCCTGTATGTTACCGGCTGCCTATCTCCCAGGCCACCACAATACCACTTCCCAACTTTACATGCTATTTCCGAGGAAACTATTCACATTAGCAGATTTCCTCAAGGTGACTTAACTAATTTTTACATGCTGATCACCTACACGTGACTCGACTCAAGTGTTACAAAGTTCTAATCATAAAGGGGTTGTCAACCTCTAGTTAAAGTATGCAGAGATGTTCTTTTCGTAACAATTTTTTTTCTGCTGTCTATCCCTACACCAGTAGCCTGTATACTAAATTTAGTTCCTTAATTGCACATGACTACGATATACTGTCCAATTACACAATTCCTACCTTCAACTTTGAGGGGGCATAACCCCGTCATACGGCACAATAGACCCAATGTTTTATTGTTTCCCTATTTGACCTCAGGAATTCACTCTTGCCGGGTTAGCAATCAATAACTAGTCATGTATGTACAGAAACAAACGCATAAACATACACCGGGAATCCTGAGCTAACTTTGAGAGGAAAATTTTAAGGGGGAAATGCACGATGACTTCTATGCACAATGTGGCAACATATCTGAGAAAGTCCGATATTGCGCTCCAGGTCCAGATATTAATTTGTGTGTGACGTCAAGGAAATTTAGAATAATGTTTCTAGACTCTAGGATTTGAACCTGCACACACAAATATTCAGGCCACAACATAAGCAGTAAGAAAAATTAGGAGCGCAAGACTGAACTAAGTACAGTGGAATGTTGCCGCATCGTGCGTGTTAAAGGTCATCGACTGATCGTACATTTTCCTCTATCATTTTCGTCTCCAATTTAATCCAGGATTCGCGTGGTGTATTATAAGTTTGTTTCTGACACTAGTATGTGTATGTATAATAAGTGTTGTTACACCTGCGAACATTCTAAAAATAGGAGACTGAATAAGAGCACACACGTTCAGCAGTACGTTGTGAGAGTCCGTCGCACAATTTCGCCCTAATAGTTCGCAAGATGAGAGAAGAAAGAATTTGAATATTGTTTCAGCGGACCTCGTAGGGATGAATATTCTGGAACAGACAGTTCCCTTACACACGAATGGCAACTACGTGTGTTATTAAATGTGTGTTATCTCTGGACGAACTCTTATCTTCGCCGTGGACAGTTATTTTGTTAAGGCCAGATTACAATAAATGTTACCAACAAATGATATACTATCGCTAGTAGTGTTGGTAGCACATGTACTACACACTGGTGTTTTCAGCAATGTTTCTAACAATATAACAAGATTGTTGAATGCACGTTGATGACCATGCCGATTAAAATGTAAACATTGCTGATATGTTATCTTTTGATTTAGACCGCCAAGGAATGTCTAAAACTCGATGCTCTTAAACTACGGGGTGTCTGGTCCGTGTTTTACACCTGGTGTTACAGTCAGGCCTGATAAGAGGGTGTTTCTTGCACTGTTGCAGCAACGGCCTTTGATAAGCCATAGCTCTGAGACATGCTTTGATTACATTGTCACAAAGCTATGAATAAATTTCGATGACGCAAATTTTCCACAAAATGTTGATAAATTGTCAAACATTTCCTTGTAAATGTTCAAGTCAGCGAAATATGTTGAAAATAAGTTAATTTTAAACGATTTTACACTTGTCCGTAACTGCTGAAAATGCGTGTTATTTGTTGACACCTGAGAAAGTTTTTTTTTTTTTTTTTTTTTTTTTTTTAATGCGCAAGCTGGAGTTCCAGCAACTATAGGTCTGTATCAATCTTAATTTGTCTGACTTACTCACACTTCCTGGTGGTTTCAGAGGAAATAGTAAAATTGTATCTGAATACAGGCCCACTTCGATGTCTGCGAGTAGCCAATGAACCGTCTGCGAGTAGCCAATGAACCGTCTGCGAGTAGCCAATGAACCGTCTGCGAGTAGCCAATGAACCGTCTGCGAGTAGCCAATGAACCGTCTGCGAGTAGCCAATGAACCGTCTGCGAGTAGCCAATGAACCGTCTGCGAGTAGCCAATGAACCGTCTGCGAGTAGCCAATGAACCG
>PNEQ01102890.1:0-32593 GCA_003012365.1 Medauroidea extradentata
GCGACAGACAGATGAAGGCGAAGGACTGGTATGATCAGCGAGCACAGAAAAAAGGAGAGTTTCATCAGCAAGACCATGTCTTGTTGTACAGAGACAATCAATGGGAACCAGCAGAGATCGTGAAAGAAGCTTCGACTCCAAGGTCGTATGTTGTCAGAGATCAAAGGGGACAGCAGCTGCGGAGGACCTCGCACCACTTGAGACCGTCCAGTCTGGCTCCTGAGGCGCATTGCAGAAGGTCCAGCGTGGACTCTGAGGAGGAGTTCCGGAGGTTTCCACCTGACGAGGGAGGAGGACAGTTTCCGGGAGCAGAGTCGAGTGTACCACTGGAAAAGGATCAGCCAGGCCATTTGTAGGGTAAGGAAAACAACAATTTGCCAGGACACACGAAGAGTGGGAGAGAGGTTCGATTGCCGGCAAGATACAGAGACTAGTGAGTATGTAATAAGATTCATGTGTTAAGTTTTGAGTGTGTACAATGGCTGCATTTATAAAGGGAAGGTGTTGTGATATGCTGTGTTGGCAATCGTGAGTGTAAACAGACAGTGTATAATAAGCGGGAATGACACAGGGATGTGGGAAAGACTGATGACAGTATTAGTTAGTACTATCAGTGTTTGTAATGTCTTGAAATGATGAATGAGAATAAATAAGAGAGAAACACAACAACGGCCACACAAAAAGCACTGCTTGAATATTGCTTCCTTCTAATCCTGTGGTAATTTCCCCTCCTCCAGAGATCTGTGAAATATTACTTCTAAATATCTGAGCAACTAACACCTACAAAATTTACAGAGCGTTTTTTCCTGTACAATATGGACTGGTCCCCTATCACGTTTTAACCCTTTTATTAACTTTTTTTACATCCCACTTTCTTATTGTTTGCTTCCTATGAGGCTTCCCACAACAATCATAACTCCAAACATCCTGCTCCTCAAACACTGGCAAGCAATGGGTCTGCAGCCTTTTCCTTATCAGTGGTTGTAGCTTGCCCGTCTGCACCTTTATACACCGGAATTCCTCTGTCCCTCTTTTTGTGTTCTTCTTAAAATAATCAAACAATTAGCCCCTCTAACCCCTCCTTGATATTTCCTAGGTAATCATTTCTGCCCTGACTAATATTTCTTCCTAGTTTTTTTACCCATCTGCCTCAACCCTTTCGTAGCTTTTTCTATCCCATCGTTCCTCCATTTCACTTGCTTTTTTAACCACTTTGCTTCCCATACATAATACAAAGTTTTCCATTCAGCAACAATCATCCTCCATGGTATAAATGTTATTACTACTGCAGCCTCGATAATATTAGTATGAATACTTACATAACAAATAGTACAAAGTTAAAAATATTAAATTTGCGTTTCAATGAGTTATGATAGCTTTAAAAACCGTAATATAGACATAAGTTGAATTAGCTTTCATGATTTTATTATCAATGTTTGAAAATGTGCCTTTAAGTAAATAATATATATATATATATTTTTTTTCAGTTATGTAGGCCTACGCCTATTTTATGGAAGAGTCAAAATTCTTAAATTAATTTTTAAAAATTATAGATTTAAAACACTATCTTTAGTGTAATTAAGGATGTTACATTAATTTTCTATGCAATATTTGATTTTGTAAATTTGTTTATGTTCGATAATCTATACTTTTGTACATAACCCTATAGTCAGTTATTGAAAGTTAAATATGTTATAATAAATACAAAATTTGGAGATAAAATTAATGTCTTAAATACTATGAGGACAAACCCAAGGAATAATTCGTAGTCAGGTCCTTGAGCTAGACGGCGCCGCGCCGCGCGCCTGAGATATTCTGTCTTCAACCTGCCGCCAAAACAACAGCGATTCGCGGAAATCGTCAAGAGGGGCATAAACGTTGATTTTATACTATCCTTTTAGTTTCGTCCACTAATACCCTCATCTATCTCGTAAAACAAAAAAGTTTCTCACTTACTATATTTTACCCTGCATTTCCCGGTCAAAAATTTTAATTCCATTGTTAAACTTTTTTTTACATAGTAAATAACTGTCATAAAGAAAATTAATGAATAGCGTCATTGACAAGATGGTTCAATTATACTCTGTAATTTTTTTTAAGTCGATTGACCGAACAGTTTTCGATTGGTGATGAGTTAGGTTATGGTTAAATCTACTACATCAAAGTTATAAGCTTGGTACAGGGAAAATTTCTGCCACTTGAGCACTGGTATCGCTAGTGCACCAAACTGACCAATCACAGAGCTTTCCTGAATTTTAAGTTACATTAAGTTGGTAATTTAAAACACGAAATCAGTTTCTTTTCACTTTAAAATTCAATTAAGTGACTGGTATTATTTCAAAGTTTATTTATATTTAATTTTGTCTACGGTTTCGTATTTTTCTGGTCCCTTAGCGATTGAAGCGAAACTAGTGTCAGAAATTTTCCCTGTGCAAGCTCTGCCATAAGAAAACGTATTTTCTTTCTAACCTGTAGTAGAATTAACATTAATAGCAGCAAGCAGACGATACAAAGGGAAGGGGGCGTAAAACGTAATCAAACACACCTGTATGTGTAAATAATAGAAAATATATTGTAAGGCGGTTTGAATGCATGTTCACGGGAAATACGATGTCGGATCGTATTACTTTTATTGAAAAAATAGTCTGGAGCAGTTTATCAAGTAAAAATATTGCCAGAGTACGTAATTCAGGTATGTAATAAATTATTATTACTAGTACGCAATTTTAATGGAACATACGTATATTATACCAGCACAAAAGGATATTCATCACTGTTTTGACCTGGTGTAATAACACGGATCTGCCAGGTCGGCGACTGAAACTACCGCTTCTGTAGTGAGTAGATCCAGTCACGTCACCAATGCTACCCAGCAGGAATATTCCTAATCTCCATTCACTCTAAGTTGAGTTCTGAAGTAAACAAATAACATAATATCATTGCACTTCGCTATTCTCAGTTCACTCTAAGTTGAGTTCTGAAGTAAACAAATAAAGTAATATCATTGCACTTTGCTAGCTTCTAATTGGCTCAATTTGTGTGTCGCGCCGACGTACTATTTCCAACCGACAAAAGTGTGTACAGTCGGCATCATAGGAAACAACAACGCCGTATATATTAAAACAATATTGCGTGAGAATTTCGTACGTGTTATCGACACAGGGAAACAAAAATCACACAAAAACTTGATAGAAATATTGACATCATGTGTAATTACTGTATATTTCAAAATTTAATAGTGATTGTCAAGTCATGACTAACGATTGTATTCAAATATTCCGGTGTTAACGTAACGAAAATTTGGTACTACATGCAGAAAAAAAGTTGTCAACAAAATGAGTGATTTAACTTACTGTAACATCCTCCTGGATTATTTTGTACTTCGTTTTGGAAAAATTACATTTTATAAATCACCAAACAATCTGTCGATAATTCACGACACATATTGTTTATTTTTTATATAAAATATTGCCATGTGAGATTTTTATTATTGTCTTATAAACCTCACCACAGTTTGTTCAGTAATGAACCACATTTCGAAAACCATGCAAGACATTTTCACCGTTCAAGTCCAGCATCACATAACCCAATCCACAAGCGACATAAATATAAACCGACGCGAGGACGAAACAAAATAGAACAAGGAACTTTGGTTCGGACCACGCGACAGTGGTTCGGACAAACTGGAATGGAAAATGGATGAACGAAAGAAAACATTCGCAGTAACCACAAAATTGACGCCTAAAAATACTTTGAAAAAATAAAACATTATATCTGATTGTGATATTTCTTACTTATTTTTTACTGTGGTAATTATTACTGAACTAAACTTTTGGTATTTTCAGAGTATCGTACATCTCTAACTACTGGCAAGTGTACCAAGAAACTCGTACGTTTAACAGTGCGTCAGTCGTTAAATAACTCGTGAACCAACTTATGGACGTGTCGTCCGCTAACCATTGTTATAGTAATAAACATATAGTGTCGTAGATTGTGTTTGCAACGTCTGTATATTTTAGATATTTGTTAATAAAACTCTCTCATTAAGTAATGGAGTGGTAAATTTACATGTACACGACAGATAACAATGATGTATTTCTTATGCATGATCACAGTGCACGGCGGTCGGCAGCCAATAAACATGTTTGTTTATAATTTGCTTTGTTTATCCTAAAACTCAACTAAGAGTGAATGGACAGTAGGCTTCCATAAGCGCCTGGTGAATACAAAGTAACGAATGTCACTACGTGGAAGAAGACAACCTGGAAAACTATTTTGCCAATTTCCTAAAATCAACTAATGGAGCCAAGCACTTCAGGGAGCCAATTCTTGGAATGATGCGAGATTATTCCATTGCGAATTTCCTCGGAATTTCGTAATGGATTCCATTTTGCTATTCTTGAGTGAAAATAACTTCGAAATGAAATTATTCCATGCTGAAAAATCTAACATGCTATTGGAGTCGTGAGATACGATTCCGCAACGCCTTGAAGATGGCAGCCATGACAATTTTACCGTGTATTTCTACAACCTCACTCGCAACAAATCATTAATTTTATCATGAAACATGCATTAACCATTGCATGAATGCATAGAACAGTATTATATGTATACGTAGCGTAGTAGTAATGGCGCTTGGCTGAATGCTCTGTTCGGAGTATTTTTGAAAATAGGTTCGAAGCGCTTCACTTTCTTATTTTTTTTATGTAGCAAATTCCTTACTCATTTGCAATTTTTATCAACGAATTTAAATATTTTTAAATCGTTGTAACGTGATTATTTGAAGTTCCATATTCTGCTGTAGACCTACTGTGATTTTACTAACCCAAATTTTGTATAGAAAATTAGAACTTTTAACACTTACTCAGTTCATCAATATGCGATATATTCTTAATTTTCTGGACTGATTTCGGCCTAAATATGTGTTGAACGTTCATCTGTAATGCTTGTATAGGCGGTTAGGGATAAAATGAGCACTCAAGAAAGCGCTGCTAAAGTTCTGTGTTCAGCCAATTCGTATCTTTCCGCGCATAATGGATAACGACGGTACATGTCCAACCTCTCTGGACACGTAACTTAATGCTTGCGCGTGTAAGATAAATTATGCAGACATTGTGAATCGATACAGTTTAAAAAAAAAAATATTAATTATGTTACATAACAGTTATGTCGATTTCGGTTGATTTAGCTTCTGTATTGTTGTATTTAAATAGGAAAACACACGGAACTATATTGCGTAATTTCGCTGCCAACCATACAAGCAGTAAGGAAACTGAAGTTAATGCTGGATTATAAGCAGTAACTGTTAGTGATATTTTTCTAAGGTTAAATTTTTACTGCTCACTTTATCCCGAATGACCTATACTGTAGTGCAAGGTTAAGAGAGTTCAACCTTTAATAGCAAATTTCACATTTTTCTCCTTAGGATTTCATTGAAAAATAAAACAATTTTATGAGACGACTGATGCCATACCTTACTGAATATTAAGATCCTTACACACAAAAATATCTTGGAAATCTGCACTTTTAGAAGTACCGGTATGTGATTATTAAGTTACTTCCAGCTTCAACATTATATTGTGACATAGTTGACCCTAACAATCGAATATTAGGATACTAAGGCTGATTGTTGATGTACGCCTAAGATGATGTTTCCAATGAATCAATCTCATGCCTGATGGATATTGTGAAGTGTTCAGCCACTTCCCTATCTTGATTAAATCTCTTTAAGTTTAAAGTATTAATTTTCTTCTTTAAATTTAAATCTTTAATAACAAGCTATATGCCGTTTTCAGTATTAGTTCGTCAGGTGTCCGGGATGATACAACAGGATTCAATAACCTAGTAGTTGGGGACATGAGTTATTTAAATTCATACTTTCAAAATTTAAATATTAAAATATAATCAGGGAATTTTAAAGTAGAGTAATTTGTTTATTTTCCTGACTTGTTTGGTTTCAAATTGACCACCGCATAATATTAATTATTTTTGTTGATATAACTTTTTCTTGTATTTTTTCTCATTTTTGAGTTTTGGCAATTTAAGTACCTTATTAAATTTTCTCCTGGTGAAGTGAGTGACTTTTTGTGTTGCAAGCTTCTCCAGGCTGTAGGATTTCTGGCGTCAACATTGTGGTTGATCGCTTGCTTCAGGGAATTTTTTCATGACCACGGCCGTAGAAGAACAGGTCTGGACACTCACCTTGATATTTTACCCCCTTGTTGTTTGGCTGTACTTCACCAAGTTACCGCGAATATTGTGTTTTATTGACGCTGATGTTAGGGCGGTCAGACTAAACTCCGCCCACTTCCTTTCCGTTAAGATAAACAATTTATCAAAACATATTATTTATCAATTTATGAAATATTTTCTTCGTTCACAAATTTAAGGAAAGGCTCCAGCAATCTTTATTTGCTTTATAAATTTAATAATGGAAAAAAGTAGACGGAGTTTGAGTCCGACCGCCCGGAAAACAGCGCCAAAAAGTACAACATTCTCGGTAACTCGACGAACTACAGCCAAACAACAAGGGGGTCAAGCAAAATACATTGGTAGATAGGCGAGTGTCCAGACCTGTTCTTCTACGACCGTGTTCACGATGTAGGTTATTGACGCACGTAGGTCGGCCATTGCAGGGGGTTGCTTAGGGTATTGCGCCACGAAAGTAGTTTCGCAGTTGGCACCTTTTGTACCCAATTATTATATTTGTGTTTATAAATAATATTATTTTGATGTAAAAACTATAAAGTTAAATTTTTGAAACCCTTTGTAAGATGTTTTAAGTGTAATTTTTCTGTTTTCGGAAAATTTGAGTCTGTTGTATCACTCCGCCGAGGGACACTATTTGTTACCATTTCCATTGCCGTGAGAGAGTCAGTGGGCGCCGGACGCTGACCTGCAGCGGTTGAGTAGGTGTCGGGCGCTGGCCCTGGGAGCGCTGGAGAGGCTGTACAAGGCTTTAGTGCCCCTAGAGTTTTTTTTGTTTGAAACTTGTATTAAGGTGGCTGGAAATATGGGGTTTGTGCCATAAATGTGTGAAGACATGGCATACCGAATACTAACATTTCAGGCAATGGAAGGATGTTTCACATTTATTTATTTTCTTGTTAAATCAAATTTGGACATGGTAGCACCGTACATCTGACGGATCACATTTGTTTGTTTATGTTTGGTACCGAACTGCCATTTGTAGAAACATCATGAAGTAAAAATTGTAAAAAGTGGTATTGAAAATAAACCAACAGTTGCCATATTACGGGAGTGTTAATCTGTGAAAAAAAAAAAAAAAACAATGATAATATCCCCCTCCATTTCATTCAGTGTAGCCAACTTGGGGGTTTTCCCCCTAAATTTAGGGGGATAAAGAGTGTGCAGCAGGTCGATTACGGATCTGTTTTTGGCCCGTCTTAACTCGAACGTGAAATTGGTAAGACGTCAAACGACAAAATGCGACCACCGATGAATTAATACGCGTCAAAATTGTGGCGACACAGCCTTGACTAAGGCGCCCAAAATCGGGAGTCACAGTTAAGTTGACGCATCATTAGTATCAGTAAATTGAACATATAGTTATTTATACAAGTAATTTCTGAGCATTGGCATAAGTAATTTTGTATATAAACTTACTGGAAAACTCTAAGACTACAGAAAAGGATTGCACCGCATCACATTTCGTAATTTCCACGTCAGAGGTTAAGAGTTATTTTACTTGTTTTGACGAAGTAGTCCTACAAAGTATTGCTTCAGTGTACATGCATATATTTTATTTCTTAAGACTACACGATTTCAGAATTTTATACACAACGTTAAATTAATCACGTCATATAATTTTGAATTTGTTGGTAAGTTGTTTTGAATGCATAGACCTAATTACATAACCTTGCATGTTGAATAAAAAAAAACGTTAGTTACATATTAGCATACACTTTCTATTTGCATGTATTAAAGAGTAAATAATAAAACAAATACTAGAAATAATAACTGCCTTGCTTTTCTGTCAAAAAGTAATTTAGGTTATGGTTATGTTTAAATCTTGATGTTTATAAATAACAATGAGCTTTCGACGATGACAAATGAAGCCTCTTTTTCTTTATTGGCCAGCGAATACGTAATTGTGGTGATAACCGAGCATAGAAGTACCAACATGTGTTTTTCAAGCGTATTACTTAAGACGCCTTGTGTAACGCGAAACTGTTATGACGGACAGAAACGTAATCGAAATTTTCTCACAGAGTCTTAAGGAGCCCGACTTTCGAACGACACGTTTCAACTAAGACGTCATGCTCTAAAAGATCCGTAATCGACCTCCTGGGGTAAATTTAGGGGCAAAGAAATGGTTAGGGGTTTTGTTGGGGATTAAGAAAATTAGTTTTAGAGGTTTATCATAAAAATAATATTTTTTATTTGGTTCCGTTACGTGAGTCAATGGCTTTAGCCGATACTGTCGATAAAGGAAGAACTTTGCTTGTAACAGAAAACTTCGTATAGTTGGCATTGGCACCACTGCATCGCTACGAAAGTTTTGTTGTTTTGTTTGTATAGAGGTCCATTGTCTTTGGTCATTATCACGGCCGTATAAGAACAGGTCTGGACACTCGCCTGGATATTTGACCCCCTTGTTTTTTGGCTGTAGTTCACCAAGTTGCCGAGAATATTGTATTTTATTGGCGCTGCTGTTAGGGCAGTCGGACTAAACTCCGCCCACTTCCTTTCCACTAAGATAAACAATTTATCAAAACGTATTTTTTATCAATTTATGAAATACTTTTTTCGCTCACAAATTTAAGAAAAGGCTCCGGCAATCTTTATTTACTTTATAAATTTACCAATGGAAAAAAGTGGTAACTTGACGAACTACAGCCAAACAACAAGGGGCAGGGGGTCAAGCAAAATACATTGGTAGATAGGCGAGTGTCCAGACCTGTTCTTCTACGACCGTGGTCATTATTGTGGTTTGAGCGTAATGCCGAAGGTAAAAGATAAAAAGTATTACCTAAAATATACGAAAGTATGGGAGACAGATGTCTTACTCAAAGGTATGTATTGCGTATTTATATTGCATATTCATCATAGCCCAGGTCAATAAAAATTACACTTTGTTTAATGGTTAATGTGACATTTTTGCTATATTAATTACTGTCAACTGTAAGTGCATTATTAAGAAAGTAAATGAGATTGTAATTCTTTTTACAGACTGGATTTCTTTGGATCCCACTGACGACAGTATGGCAGTATGCAGGTATTGTAGAATAAATTTTAAAGCTCACAGAAAGGACCTTGTTGCTCACTCAAATACAGAGAAACATAAAAATGCAGTCCAGAAGGAGAAGACTGGAAAATCGTGTCAAAAACTTTCAGCTTACATACAAACTCACTCAGAAACAGTGAAAATTGCTGAAATAAAACTAGCCGCCGTTATTGCAGAACAGCCTCAATTCAAACTGTCAATCACCTTACAGAAGTTTTGTCACAGTCAGACAGTAATTCTAACACCTTATCTAAATTGAAACTTCATAAAACAAAATGTGCAGCTATTATAAAAAATGTGCTAAGTCCATGCATGCTTGATGACCTGATGCGATAGATTGGCGACTCTGCATTTTCCATCATTATTAATGAAAGTACAGTTATTGCCATACAAAAAATCCTTTGCATTATGATTCGTTTCTTTTCACTGACTAAACGACAGATAGTAACAACATTTTACAGGATAATAAAATTAACTGCCTGTGATGCTCAGAGTGTACATGAGGCTATAAAGCCCCAGTTAGAACAAGATAAATTGAACCTTCAAAACTTGGTTGGAGTAGGTGTTGATGGTGCTAATGTCATGGTAGGCAAACACAATTCTGTGACTGCTATTCTGAAACGTGAATTGGGGGATCTTATTGTTGTAAAATGTGTGTGTCATCCTTTGCACTTATGTGCTGAAAAAGCAGCTGAAACACTACCTCGACTGTTAGAATTTTTGGTCCGAGAAATTCATAATTGGTTTGCATATAGCTGTAAACATGTCGAAGAGTACAAGACTTTGTATGAAATTATAAATAATAACCGCAATGCAAAGAAGGTGCATGGGCTTAGTGGAACTAGGTGGCTGGCACTTTTTGAAGCCATTAGTACTATTACTATACTAGACCAATGGGTTGAGCTGGAGCTACTGTTTTCGATCGCCAAAACACAAGATAAGTGCTACATAGCTGATCAACTACATGACATCATGAAAAGGTTACCATTTGAAGCATTTTTAGTATTTCTAAAGAATGAGTTGAAAAGTGTAACACAATTGAATCTGTTGTTTCAGAGTGATGGCGTTGACCCCACAAAGTTGTTTGAGGACTTATTTCTACTTTACAAACATTTACTTCAGAAAATTGTTGTCCCAGCTCAACTGCAGAGTGTGAATGACAATGAACTTTCAAATTTTGACTTTCATTCATACCTGATGCACACTTCTGCGATATACCTTGGCTACGATTTTGAATGCCTAGCCTGTCATATTGATGAAAGGGACTTAACTGACGTAAGAGAGAGATGTAAAACATTTCTAGTTACTTTGGCTGAAGAGATTCAAAAAAAATTACCAGAAAATTTATCAACTCTGAAAATGATTGCTAACCTTAACCCAAAAATTGCTACATCACAGGTTAAACCAGATATAAAGATAATTCTTGAGAATATTTCCAGGGCAAATGTGTATGGGATAAAGCAAGACATACAGAATGAGTGGCATCAGCTCCAAAATAAGGCATGGAGTAATGTATTAGATACAGAAAAATTTTATGCAGAAGTTCATGAAGATAGTGATGCGGCTGGAAATAAAAGGTTTGGTAATGTGGCAAAATGCGCAACAGTTTTGCTGTCAGTGCCTGTATCAAATGCAAATGTAGAGCGTGCCTTTTCCATCTATGCAGTATTAAAAAATAAGTTAAGGAACAGATTGTCACCAGAAATGTTGCATTGTCTCTTGATGGTGAGGTACACATTAAATCGACATGGTTCCTGCACTAATTTCAAACCTACACCAGCAATGTTAAAAATGTTCAACTAAAAAATGTATGACTTTAAAAACAACAGTGACACTGAAAAAGACTGTATAGTGATGGAAGACATATTAGTGAACATAAATGAGTAATTTCATTGTTGTGGTTTTACAGTTCACTACTATATTTTAGTATGTTGCAAATGAATTTGTCATACAAATACTGTAGTTGTTTGTATATTGTGGTCATATGAAATTTGCCTGTTCCAGTTCTTACATATAACTTCGTGTAAATAACAGAGATTCTGTAAAAAAAATGGTAAATGCAAAAGTGTAGGGCCCTAATGGCATAGTTTTGTTAAGCCACTAATTTGTAATATTTTGTTATAGTAAATAAAAAAATTATTTATTGTACATATCTAGGATTACCTCTACATTTATTTTTAAAAAAATATATTATAGTCTGACCTAAGAATATGTCATGTAATGTTATAAAATAAAAACTTGACGCCATCCCGTCATGTCCACTTATAAATTACGTTAACGCTCGCCCCCGATTTTTAACACTTTACTATTTAGGCCTAAGAGCACTAGTATTCACCCGCACATTTGCCGATTGCCGTTTATTTTCACGTAACGATAATATTTTAGCATGTAAAATTGTGAAGATGAAGCTTTAATTGTGAAACAGTATTTACTTACGTCCAAGTGTTATCCAGTGTTTATTTTCCATGTTTAACTGCCTTTGTAACATTCGTTAACCTGTACAAGTGTTTGTTTACAAATATGGCCGAGTGTCTTACCAGTGGTGCCAATCCCATGCACGGACTCTGTAAATGTGCACTAAACAGCGATCACGGGAAATACGCACATAAATATAAATTGTACTGTTTGTTACTGCTTAGAAATGTGTTTTATTATTATGTAAGTGTTTTTGTGTATTAATTATAGTGTTAAACGGCAACGCGCGCAAGTCGGGAAGTTTCTTTGTATAGCATAGTAAATTTGTGCCCAGAGAAAGTATTTCCCTTATGCGAGTGTGGCACACCTGTAGATGCAGACAGCCTCGAGCGGCCGAGCGGCCATTTTGCTAACGGTACTTCAGCCCTTCCCAGGGGTATATAAGGAGGGGGCTGTGCCCTCAAGAGGGCAGAACTGGCGATTGAGAGTTCCGTTCTATAACCCGTGGTGAGCACATCGTGCGCACCACTGTACAGTCTACCAGACCTTCAGCTTCAGTCGCTCATCTGTGTGTTGGATACGTAACCGTGACAACTAAGACACACAGTGTGAGTCGGTAAATATAGCCATAGGTCGGATAGGCAGGTTATTTAGCTAGTGAGTTTAAATTAATTTTAGGCAAGCTAGCAAGTGCTTGGCAACGAGGGACATTTGAAAGGTTTCCTGTCTGCTGCTGTTTTAACAGCGCCAGACAGCTTCTACAAGTTCTTCAATAGCTTTTTATTTTAATTAGTGCTAGTGTAGTATACATTTAGTCGTTAAATTGAGTAGTTCATACACCCCCATTACCCCCTCGGGGGCCCCGCAGGTATCATGGCGGATGCCAAAAAACGCAAAGTGGACGATACAGTCCAAACCCAAGACCGCGCAAGCATGGATTCCGAGAGCGGATCCAATAGTGAAGGACACCAACGCCCATCCTCCCAGCCCAAGTCCGACTTGAGGCCAATCACGGTGTACCACACCAAAGAGGTCACCTATGGCATGGTCCTGTCACTCCTGAAGACAGAGCTGAGGCAACCCACCAAGAATAGGGTCACCCTGCAGGGCGTTCAGTACATGCCCCAATCAGTTGAGAATTATAGGACCACGATCCGAATTCTAGAAGAACTAGGTGCCGGGTTCAGCGTCCTCACCTCCCGCTCCCAACTGCCTCTGAAAGTCGCAATAAAGCGACTAGAAAAAACATTGCCTATCTCATTCATCCGAGATGACCTCAGAGAGCTGGGGTTCGACCCAATCAACATCGAGCCCAAACTCTCCCAGCGCGACAGGCAGCCACTACATATGTTTGTGGTGGAACTGCCAAACAATGAAACGTCTCATAAAATCTATGACGTAAAGTACCTGTACGGCCAGGTAGTTAAGGTAGAAGACTACCAGCGGCCAGAAGGCCCCCCCCCCCCTCTTGTAGCAGATGCCAGCGCTTCGGCCACAGCAGCAAAGTGTGCCGAGCCCCTCCCCGTTGCAGACTTTGAAGCAAAAGCCACCTAACAACCGCGTGCGACTTGGACAACAAGGACGACCGCGAGAAGCGATGCTGTGCTGGGTGCAGAGGCGCCCACGCAGCAAATTACCGAGGCTGCACTGCCTACAAGGAGGAAAAGTGGCACTTCCTCCCTCAGGAAGAACGAAAAAAGAGGCAGCAACAATCAAAGGCTTCCCTCCAGGCTCAGAGCCAAGCCCCGCGCCGTTACCGCGCCCCTCGTGCCCCCTGGGCGCAAACAGGCCCCGATGGGTGGACAACTGTCCAGAAAGGCCCGCAGATGCGTACGCCTGCCCAGAATTTTGTACCAGGCTTCACACAGTATGTACCTGTTACAACAAATAACAGGTACAATGCCTTCTATGCAGAGCAGAGATTTTCCGAAGTGGAATTCCCTGCCCTGGCAAACCCCCACAGGCCATGTGGACAACGCCCTGCCCCAGCTGGACAAAAGGGGAAAATGTCGGAAAAACTAGCCAAAAAACTAGCAAAAAGCCCCTAAGTGCTCGCCTCTAGCAAGCCAAACAGACTCCCAAGCAGGCTGCCCCCTCCATGCCCCAGGCCCGCGCCAGGATAGGCCAGAGTGCCCAGCCAATCAGGAGCGACCTGCCCAAGCCGAGGCTATAAAGACTCCAGAAAAGGCCCAGGATGCCATAATGGAAATTACCCCAGTACAGAGCACTGCCTCTGTGACCCCCTCTGTCTTTGCCACAATAGAAAATCAGGTCGCTCAAAGCCCTAACGTCCAGCAGGACCCACAACTGGGGCAGCTGTGCACACAACTGTTCCACCTGCTTGCGATCTGGCTAGATCCCAACAGCGCCCTAGAAGACAAGTGCAAGGCCACGATGGGCTTTGCCTTGTCGGCCAGAAAAATGGCCCAACCCAATGCCACCCCCTAGGTAGGATAACAGACCTGCAAATAGACCCCCCTCTATTGCCAAAATCTTGTTCTGGAATGCAGCAGGCATTCGGAACAAGAAGCAGGAGCTGATAGACTACTTGACTCGCCACCAGGTACAAATTGCGGCAATAAACGAGACAACATTTACGCCCACAACACCGTTTCTCTGTCCCAGGTTACTCTTGCTTTAGGAGGGCAGAAGGCTGTGTTTTAATTCTAATTAAAAACTCTATAAACTGCCATGCAGCAAAACAGCCTCAATTAAATACACTAGAAGCCGTGGGTATTAACTTAAAACACAGCGGCCAGCAAGTTTCTCTCTATTCAATTTATTGTCCACCTGGGGGGCGATTAAATATCGCTTTTGAGAGGTGCAGCGCAAAATTTGCACTTGCGCTGCGTTGCTTTGGTATTAAATATACAAATACGCAGGTGCAAGTGGTCACGTGATGGCGCAAAGTTCCTGAAAATCTGCGACTAGCAAATGGCTCGACGCAAGTATATCTGCGCCCTTCGCGCATGCGCATTGGACAATTTTCGGGATTGTTCAAGTGAATTAACATAAAAGTTGGATATCTTTATCTGTATCCAGTGTTCTATGAACTTTAATTATTTACGTTTTCGTTTACACATTTAACGAGTTCAGTCCGACCGCTTGGCTCGGTGGTTGGCGTTCCTGACCGCTGAGTCAAGGGTCCCAGGTTCGATTCCCGGCCGGGGAATTGTCATTTAATGTCACTTCCTCGGGTACAGGACTGGGTGTTTGTGTTTGTCTTGTGCTTGTCAGTGATGATATCTTTCCTTTGAGACTACTACGTTCGCTAATATATGATTACCCTGTTGGCCGTGGAGCTCCCCGCTGTTGGCCATTAATAAGAAAAAAAAAAAAATTAACGAGTTCAGCTTTTAATAGTTACGAAGTACAGAAGTACGAAACTGAAATGTTTTTTTAACTAAAGAAGCAATTAAAAATGGGCAACGATTTATCCTTTCCCCGGAATATATTTTAAGGGTATTTTTCCGTGGCACACGACGAGAAATTAGAGTTGCGTTTATGACGAGGTTATTTGTACCGTTAAAAATTTTGCTTAAAACTTTTATGCAAATGATAATGTAAATAAGTAGCGAATATGTTTTTGCAAGTACCTGTTTGGCTAATTGCTTAGAACAGTGACATTACCTCTCTATTTTCCTTGTTTGGATGGGTGGTTTCAACATCACATCTTTCTTGCCGACTTGTTTCCACATACGTGCTTAATATTTAAGAATGATTCTGTTGGGATTCTCTTTATTTCATAAAACGGGAGGGCTATCATTTTAGTTTTAAGTCTTTCGTGAGACTTTCTGTCTACACACATTACACCCTATCTCGGTGAACATTGAACTTAATAATCTAGACCTAATTAAATTTATTGCAGTATAGTTGTACGAACGCCACTCGTAGTATTCACTACACATTATCAATGAATTACTTAGAATTAATCAACGTAGCCTATCACGATTTACGACTCACTGAAAGACGAATGCCACATGAATAGCCCATTAGGTAGTAGGCCTACACTCACAAATACCATGACACACAAGTTAAAATAACTTAGGTGAATTTCAAAATTAGGCCACTCAAAATAATATCAGTATAAATATAAAATGTATACATAGTTTTTGCTCTAATGGCGTCACACGTCTACCACTTTACGCACTTTATTTTCCGTTAGCAACATAAAGTATGTAAAAGCTGGTTACAGACGAAAACCACTCTGATGTGTTCCAGTTGTGTTACAAAAATGCTGCTCTCCATAAATAAAGCACTTGATTATTCACGAACACAAAAATGAACACACGCATCCACTACACTGAAAGAACGACATTATGGAAATTTACTTTCACACTTCAAAACACAACTACGACATATACACTTGTAATGAAAACTTTGTAACAATTTTCCTTCATAATTTGATATTAACCTATACTTCCTACACCCTTGTTTAATCACGAGAAAGCTACAAAATTTGAGGTTACGAAAAATTTAACCAAAACATTATTTTAGCACGAGAAATGTTCACTGCTACATGGAAGCTATATCTGCATGTAAGCACAAAGGTGTGCAGACAGCTTTGGCCATTCAAGTGGCAGTGAGGATGATGTTACAAATTTTCTGATTGGCTTGTGTAAGTAGGAGAGGGGAGGCAGTTGCACCGAGCCAAAATAGGCTCCGCCTCTTGCGTCTTGCGTTTTCGAGTATATTTAATTCCAACTACGACTGGAGGTTCAGGTGCAGAGCAGATTTCCTTGTGTTGCGCTACGTCGGTGCAAAACATGGTGCAAAACGTAAGTGGTGATATTTAATCGGCCCCCTGGCCGCACACTTACGCGCGCGGATTTAAATGAATTAACAAACATATCCCCCATTATATTGGCTGTTGGCGACCAGAATGCAAAACACCCCACCTGGGGCTGCAGGGCGCGAACAGCCAATGGAAACACTCTATTTAATCACCAAACCAGGCATAATTATTTTATTCATGCGCCTGATGAACCAACATACGAGCCTACGGAAATAAATAACCAACCAGATATAATAGATTTTGCACTATGTAAAGACCTTAATATGACCTTTACATTAGAAGTAATACACGAATTGGCCTTGGACCATTACCCTGTCCACTTAAATTTTGATCAACTGGAAACAGACGAAAGGCCAATTAGAAAAATTAAAGATTATAAATATGCGAATTGGGAAGCATTTAAAGAGTACCTGGACGAGGAAATTAATCTGCCAGATCCTGTTAGCACCCAGTGGCGATGCGTGACCTAATTTGAAAGGCAAGCTACTAACCATATGTGTAACTACCAGAATTTTAGCGTCGTTTAAATGTGTATAATTGGGGGGGGGGGTTACGCGCTTAAAACTTGAAATATTTTAATGAAAGAGATAAATAGTAAAACCGACTAAAAAGCATATTCCATGGTAGCAAGCGTGGCAGCCAGTTTATCACCTGAACTGACATAACGGAAATCGTAACGGCTTGTATGGCAGCTGTTAAAGTATCAGGTATAGCGTCAAAGATTCTTTATTAGGATGCGTGAAGGTATATGCCGGGATATCAGATACCTTAAGATAAAACCAAGGAGCTAGCCAGGGGGTGGGTCAGATTGTCATGTTACTACCTACAGAATGCCGCGTTGGCAGTGGCGTCATGTAGGGGGGAGGCAAAGGTCCCCTCCTGGATTTAGAAGGATATGTGTGTGTGTGTGTGTGTGTATATATATATATATATATATATATATATATATATATATAGTTATTTACATAATATTGTAAGCACATAAAACCGAAGTTTTATTATTAAAGTTGCTAATTTATACATACTTAATAAAAAAGATGCAACAAGGTCACTGTCGTCAAAAAATATCTCCCCCCACCGCCCCAAATAAAAACTGAAACGACAAACCCTGCGCGTTGGGGAATCACGGCAGGTGATGTGGCCGATGTTCGAGGCCATTGATTGTAGTGTTACAGCATGCGCATTGTTATTTATAATCAACACTCTCATAAAGCCTTCGTTTAAAATCCTGCCATCAACACTGTTGAACTATTTTTGTACTTTTTCACAGAAAATCTTTGGAAACCTAATTGCCAATAAAGCCTCAGTAATAATAACTTCGCAAAATTGCATAATTTTGAAAGTTAGTTGTAGTATTGTTAAGGCTTCCACAACTGAGTTTACAAAATGTTTCATTGTAAAAGTGGCCTACAAAAATATTACAGTCAACAATCGATCTGAAAGGGATAGTTAAGTTATGTTTATGAGAACTGATAACAAAGTTAATCCTGCATCATTTACAAAAAATCCGAATAAAGAGATATTTTGAATACGATTACAAACATGCTGAATTACGCAAATTTCAAATGTCGGCCTACCTTCTCTGATGAGGTCACACCTTTGCCGAAAATTAAAAACACTGCTAGAAAAAGGTTTAGCACGTAATCCACACACACAACACTTGCATCCACGTTTTCGTTTCATCCATTTTATGTAGCCTGGATTTTAGTCTCGCGCAAGACCATTTGAAATCCCAAGTTTAGATAGCGCAACAATGAAATTAAATAAAAAATTATTATATTCACTTCGCAGTATTACTGTGCAGCACGGGAACTAGCCAACACATTGGATTCGTGTAAATTGTAAAACCAACTGGTAGTGACCAGTGTTGCCAACTGAAGTCTATAGAAAACCACTAACAGCACTTGAATAATCACCGGAGACCCATCTCATCAATAGAAAAGAAAATTTCCAATTTACTAGTGCCAGTTTAAACAGTCTTCGCCTGCCTGTTTATCAACGCATAAGTTACAAAACTTGACCGGTAATGCATTATCTGAAATCACAGTAACTGGTAACAAAATGACTAAAGTGGCAATTCTGCTAGGTTCGGCTATATTCGTATCACTTCGGAGAGAAAGCACTGCAATCGTAGCTTCTAACACAGCGTCACTTAGCCAATTCCCTCTCGTGTTCCCTCCACCCGGCCTACCCTCCAGCCCCTTCATTCACCCGAATAGTATCGCAACTCTACATGCTAGAATCGTTATTGGAAGCGCTTTTAAACAGCTTCCTTTGGTTGTTTACGAGTTCTTATCTTCTAACTGGCAGTATTGTAATCCGAGCGGAATTTGTAAAAGATACATCTATCTGCACGAGTCATAGTTAGCTTCTAGTAGCGACAAGTTTACAAGTAAAATTTTTTATTTTAATCAGAGAATTGTCAGGAAGCTGCCTGGGCAAGCACTGCTTGCCTTGCTTACCCTGACGAGACGCCACTGTTAGCACCCCCGGCGAATTAGACTCTGCGATTGATCACATCACAGAGCTAATTCAAGTAGGAATTAGCCAATTTGTCCCCGAGAAAGTCCCGAAAACCCACAGTGATTTGCTGCCTGCAAATATAAGGCAGCTAATCACACAAAAAAAACTGCTTGCGCAGGCGCTACTCGCGAGGTAGAACAGGCCAACTCAGAACACAAATAAACGCACTTAGAGAGCAAATTAACTCAGAAATTACCCACTGGCAAACAGACCAGTGGAATAATAAATTATCCCGCCTCACAACTAAAGACAATAGTCTATGGCACTTAACTAAAGTGCTTACAAATAAGCGCAATCCAATCCCGCCTCTTCAAGGCATAGCAGGTACTGCCTACACGCCCCAACAAAAAGCTGAGGCTGTAGCTAATCATTTAGAAACGGTTTTTATACCGAACATTCAACCCTGCGACCCAGCACATGTGGCTCGCATATATAGGGACCTCCGAGTGCGACTTCGCCAGCCTTAAGCTGACGAACCTGAATTTACGCATGCCGACGAGGTAAAACGCATAATTAAACGTATGAAGCCCCGCAAAGCACCTGGGTTCGATACACTACAAGCTATAGTTCTAAAGCAGCTGCCAGAGTCTACACTAGAGGCTCTGGCTAGGTGTATAAATGCAAGTATGACACTTGCGCACTTCCCCACGCCCTGGAAACGTGCCAATATTATTGTTTTTCCCAAGCCAGGCAAGGATCAGACTTTGACACAAAATTACCGTCCCATAAGCTTATTAAGTACGCTCTCAAAAGTGCATGAATGTGTTCTGCTGCGCCGCCTCGATATTCACATTCAAAACGCGAATATTTTTCCTAACGAGCAATTTGGCTTTAGAAAAAAGCATTCCACTGTTCATCAGTTAGTCAGACTAACTGAACACATAACTACAACTTTTAACTGGCGACAATATTTAGTAGCAGTCTTTCTTGATGTAGAGAAAGCATTTGATAGGATGTTTCATGCTGGACTAATTTTTAAAATGTACGAGAAAAATTTCCCCGATTGTTATATTAAACTCATTGCCTCTTACTTAGATAGGCGCTCTTTTGCCGTAACTATTGACGGAGCGACCTCAGATTTTAAAGAAATTGGGGCAGGAGTACCCCAAGGCAGCATACTAGGCCCAGTTTTATATAACGTATATACTAGCGATATTCCGCGGCCCCCAAATTGGAACATGAACCTAGGTGTATATGCCGACGACACAGTTATATACACGCGATCCAGAAGTGCCGAGATCGCATCTCGGTGAGCCCAGGAAATGCTCAATGAGCTAGAAAATTATTTCCGCCTGTGGCGAAATAAAATTAATGTAGGCAAATGCGAAGCTGTGGTCTACACACGCCGACACATTCCTGCCAATCTTCCCCGCCTCACTCTATTTAACGAGGAAATACCTTATAAAAACCAAGTGAAATATTTAGGCGTTATACTGGATAAAAGGCTGATATTGCAAAGGCATGTTGAGAGCAAGAGAAACCTTGCCTATGCTCGCATGTCGGCACTTTATCCAATGACAAACCGCAACTCCAGCCTTAAGCTAAAAAACGGACTTTTAATTTATAATACAACTAGCAGTCCCCCGCGGCTTTGCTCGCGAGTATTATTCGTAACTGATAATATTTGCTATAATTTAAAAACCTCTTTGTACACAAGATTGGTACTTCAGTCATCAAGTGTTAGAATGTCCAAGCGGCTAGTTGAACTAATTCTGCAGCAGGATAAGTAGCTATAACTGTCCATGCGAAAAACAGTCTTAAGTTTGTCCCTGCCACAAACAGAGACTTCGCCTGGGCCCTATTTATAGACTTGCCTATTTGACGTTGTAGGGTAATTACAGACACCTAAGGTAAGAGGTTTATCGAATGAGAAACATCTGTTTACCCTATGCACAACCATTGGTGATGGTGCCCTCAATTATATATTTTCAAAATATTCACTTTAACTTTATTGACATTACAAAGTTTCAGAGGGTAAAGGTTTCGCGGAAACGTATTTGGTGCCCCAAACCTGAGATTAGTGAGATGATATATCGTCGGTTTACTGCCAAAAGTGACAAAGTCAAAATGATACAAAATTATAAAAATGCTAGAAACAATTGCCCAAGTTTAAAGTCTATTCGTCGTTTCGTACTGTGGTGTCACAGTGTAGTAACATACCACATTTTTGTTAATATCTACAATTTAATACTGTTTTTAAACGAAATAGCATTTTTGACTTAATAACTTTTGGCAGTATACCGACGATATGTCAGCTGATATTGTAGAGGAACCTAAGTGGAAAGCGAACTGCAATTTTACCTCTTTAAAAAGACTACATGTAAATTGCACTAATTCGATCCACCTTGTAGTTTTTGTGTGTCAGAATTGAATGTTCACACGCAGCTTTTAACGGAATTCGAGCCCAGAACCTCCCGGAACTTAGACCTGAGTAACAAACAACTGCGTCACGTAACGTCGAAATAATTCAGGAAAATACAATTTATTGAAATAAATAAATAAATAAAATATCTGTGTACTGGGCTCATAGAGGTTGTACAACACCACGTCTCGATAGATTACTGTAGTGAAACTTCTTTTTTAAGTTTTTTTCTCGCTGCTCGTTCCTGCTTTTCGGATCGTCTGCCTTGATTAATTACCAACTTAGTTTTATTCTTAATAATCACGTTTCTTATAAAGAAAAAAAAATTACATACATATTTTTTAAAATATTTATGTAAGCATCACTCTGACGCGAACAACACCTCAATATCGCTACTGGTTAGATAGATATCGTGGGTTGATGGAAAACAAATTTTGTGCTTTTTCACCCTTTTGGGTGTCGAATTTCGAAATATTTTAAATTTACATCTCAGACATCTGTATAAGTATCCAATTGAAGTGTAAATCACATCGCTAGCCCGTTAAGTCGAATCAAAATCGATAATTCACTAAAAAAACACATATCACCCCTGCACAGTATTGATAAATCGAATTTCGAAAAATCTGAAAACCATTTTGCAATAATTTCTGTAATCATCATCCTGAAGCAAAAATTAATTGTATATCTCGACGGGTTCGGTAGATATAGAGGATTTATCTAAAACACGTTCAAGGTCTTTTCACCACTTAAAAGAGTAAATTTCTATAAATCCTTGAATCACGTTTTAGAATACTTTATTGGTATCTCGTGGATGTAAAAAACACAACATTAGCCCGCTGGGTTCAAGATATATCGACGATTAATTGAAAATGCTTTTCACCACTTTTCACCCCTTTGAACATCCTTAGGTGGCGAATTTCGAAAATTCCTGAAATCACTTTTTAGGTATTTGAGTAAGCATCAATCCCCCAATCCTAAACAAAAATCACATGGCTATATAAAAAACTATGTGATCGATATACATCGAATGTGAGTCGAAAACTCATATTACCCCATTTTAAACCAGTTTAGGGCCGAATTCGGAAAATATATGTTTTAATTGTACTTGAGATATTTACAAAAGCACCAATTTAAAGCAAAGAGCACTTCGATATCTCGATTGATTCGATAGATATGGAAGGATAATCGAAAACACTTTTCACGTATTTTCACCCCTTTAAATAAAGAATTTCGAAACGATTTTGAGTCCTGTCATAGACATTAGTAAAAGTAAGTAATTAAAGTTAAAATCACGACGATAGCCAATTGTGTTTCAAAGATATAGACGATTCATTAAAAACACATTTGGCCCCTTTTTACTCCCTGGGGGTCGAATTTCAAAAAACCTAAAACTACTTTTTGGGTAATTACGTAAGCAATATTTTGAAGTGAATATCAACACTCTATCCCGAAGGGTTCGATAGATATCGATAGTTGATTGGAAACACATTTAAGGTCTTTTCCGCCCCTTAAAAGTCGAATTTCGAAAAATCCTTAAATTCGCTAATATGCATTTTTACGAGTGTTCTATTAAAGTAAAAATCACCATGATTGGCCGTCGGGTTCGAGCTCTATCGACGTTTCTTCGGAAATACATTTCACCTCTTTTCACCCACTTAGAGGCCGAATTTCGAAAAATCCCTTCTTAGTGCTCGCCTACGACCTGAAGGGAACCCCCACAAAAAAATTTCACGATTCTTGGTCCAGTGGTTTGGGCTGCAGTTTGATATGTCTGTCAGTCAGTCAGTCAATCAGTCAGCTTTCATTTTTATATATAGAGATGATCCGCCCCATTTTAACATATGCAGCTCCAGCGTGGGCTTATTGTGCGAAATAGCACACTCGTATTTTACAAGTGTTGCAAAATAAATGCCTAAGAATCGCGGCAGATGCACCTAGGTATACACCTATAAGATACTTGCATGCAGAGCTTAAACAAGAACTGCTGCAAGACGTTTTCAGTAAAATAGCAGAGCAATTTTATGCTACTAGCCAAAATAATTCAAATCCATTAATTGCAAGCCTTGGGGATTACGATCCTGAAGAAAATCAGCGTTATAAGCGACCTAAATCGCTTCTAGCGCATAGACCTCCCTAGTATTTCTCGGTCCGGAACCAGCGGGCTCTGTGATTGGCCGGGACTCCGGCCACTCGCGGGGCCCCTGCCCCGCGACCTACTCGCGGTTTTCTAAACTCTCGCGAGGTCCGGAACGTGAAATACACTGTCTCGCGACTCGCCCTAGCGCCTGCGCAGCTAATAGTCATAAATTAGCTGGTAATTTAGTTAATAGTAGCCCCCATTAAATTAAGTACGCTATTTTCAATCGAGTACTAATTTTAAGTCACCCACACACCTCCTCTCTAGGCCAGGTTTGGCACGGCCCGCTTTAGGAGCTTTCTGCCTTTGCTGACGAGAGCTGACATCACCACCTGTCATGCTGCTTGGGCTCGCCTGGAAGCCTTCAGCCCCAGTACCGGTCTGAGTATGCATTGCAGGAGCCACACAAATACACAAAACAATTACAAGTTACACTTACAAGGGAAACCTGGGTAACACGTAATATTTCTCAAGACTTCAAGATTTTCTCCACGAAAACAACACTGCGAAGCAGTATGTATTTCACAACACATGGCATAATATACACTGTACAGCCTATGGTTCACGTGGCAGCGCCGCTGTTGAAATTACATTGCTATATTTTATTTAAATAGGTAATTATTATTATATTATACACTAACAAATTAACACGTTTAAATTATGGAAATTGCTAGCTGTAAGTTAGCTGTGGTGTTTTCTGTCGGTCCGGAACGGCGGAGGCCCGTGATTGGCTGAAGCTGTGATTGGCCGGCAGAATCATAAACAGCCAATAAGAGGGCAGCTGCTTGCACAGATATTTCTGTGCTAAGCACGAGTCCTAAAAACGTAATATTTAAGTTATTTAAACGTATTATTTTAGTCATCTAGTTATTTTTATTTAATGCTAGCTCGCCAGGCTTGCTTGTGAGTTAGTAAAGTGTATTAATTTGTGTATTTTAAGTATGTTTCAGGTATCTACTGGGGATACGGGAGGACGAGGAGCCTTAAAACCTCGTCCTCCACCAGTGCATTGTGCTAAACACACAGTGCACTGGTTAAAAACCAGCGCCCTGCCAAAAATAAAGAAAAGGAAATAAATAAATAAAGAATCAAAGCTCCCGCCCCCCCTGCCCGACTCTTACTTCACAACTCTATTAACAACTTGGACCTTCCTACTCTTCCAGTGCCATTTTTATTTTTAATGCATGTAACTGCTGAGTGGTTACACTCCTATTCTGTCGAGAAGGTTTTTATGGTACTATGCCGGTTTTTCCCTCTCTCTTCTTAGATTATGGCTTAGCTATAGGTACACTTAGGGAAGTAGACATAGCCCCAAATGCGGCCATGTCTGCCCAATCCCTCTCTGCCGCGATGCATGCCTCCTCTGCATGAAACTTCCCCCTAGTAGGTGTACGGGGCTCAGCCCTGAGACACACTTAGTCCCGCTCCTTCCCCGGGCCTCACTCATAACTTAGTAGTTAGGGTAGGTTAGGGAAAAAAAGATAGTCGTCAGCGGCTCGGCCTTCGGGCCGGGTCAGCCTGGCACCCCCGCCAGAGTACGATGGCAGCCCCCTGGGCTCCCGACTCTTGGCACCTACACTCGCTAGAGTTCGCTGGCAGCTCCCTGAGCTCCCGACTCTCGGCCCACTACACACACTCTACACCTACCCACCTTAGGGGCCGGCTTCTTGCAAAGGGAGCCACTCGAATCCCCGGAGCCGGCTTCTTGCGAAGGGAGCCCTTCACTCTACCGAGGTGACTTCTCGCCTAAGGGAGTCCCTCACCCATCCTAGAGGCGATTTCTTGCGAAGGGAAACCCTCACCCCCTACCGAGGTGACTTCTTGCCTAAGGGAGACCCTCACCCATCCTAGAGGCGATTTCTGGCGAAGGGAATCCCTCCACCCCCTACCGAGGTGACTTCTTGCCTAAGGGAGTCCCTCACCCCCCTTACCTGTACACTACTAGGGCAGTGCCGAGGGAAAGGACGAAGGTGGTGCTGCCATGCACATCTACCGCGCCGCGTATTGAATTAGGGGACACACCCCTAGGTAACGCCCGTCCTAAAGTGTTTGTATACACTTCCCGTGTCGGAAAGTTATTGAAAGTTACAGAATATAGTAACCTCACCCCGGGATCAGAGAGATCGCCGTGTATTAGCAGTAAGCCAGCCTGACTCGTTAATCCAGAATCGTCAACGGCGCAGCACCTAAAGTAAGAGGCTATTGAATGTTATTGCAAACCTCTCGGAATCAAAGAGATGATCGCCACCTAGTTCCGGCCACGAAAAAGGCCTTAATTTTGCCCAGTATCTGAACGGCCCGGAGTGCCATGTAGAATTGTATGCATCATAATATGTCCTGTGGGCTTAGTGTTGTATTTCCAAGTTATCGTATCATTGTTGTTGCCGTATCCTGTTGCCGTATCTCATATTGAGACCCCAGTGTTAAAATGTATGTCATCAAAGTATGATTGACATCTAATCCTAATTAAGGACCATGTACCAAAGCTAATGTTGTATTCATCATGTTGTGACAAGTACTGTAACTTGTGTTAATGAATGTAAACACCCCATTGAACTGAATTACCTTGTTTTCTCCTTTCATGAGATTAACCTGTGTACCGACCTTTATATCTAATACAAGGCGAGTGATATATGCCTTGCCCTCTGTCATGTAAAGATGACACCCTGTGCTAGCGAGTAGAGTTTGTCCTTGTTGCCTCACTCAGTAGTCACTCGCGGAGTCGAGGATAACTCTATTACCAACTACTCTAGAAGAACCACTCCAATATCTCATGCTCTTTACCTCAAAGGTCTTCTAGATACACACACTGCTCGCATCAGCAATCTTACTTGCAACCCCGCACATCTAGCGCAGTGGGATTTGCGTCAAACTGTGTTTTAGGTTTTTATGCTCAATTTGCATTGCCTATACTTCAATTTGTGTTTATGAAATGCATTTTAGAAGACAAATGTCTAATTATTTCAATTACACAGTGATATAGTAGCGTTTAAAAATTTAGGGGGTTTCTGCATGATTTTAGGGGTTTTTCAAATTAGCCTACTTTTAGGGGGAAATTAAATTGAAAGTTGGCTACACTGATTTAATTGGACCCGAGCTATCCAGAGCAACATAATATCAGCTGCTGTGTGGGTAAACATAAAAATGCGTCACCCAAACTGGTGTGAACATCACACTCGTCACGTCTAGTGTCCGGGGAACAACGTAAACTCGCTACACCTTGGCGCCCGAACAGGGACAACACACACAGAAACCGCCCCGCCAAAACCTTGCGCCCCGAACAGCGAACTACAGACGCCGCTCCACCACAATATATTAAACTTACACAGTTTTATCTCCAACAATTTTTTATGTAGCAATATTATTATTTTTATTATTTTTTGTTATGCTAGTTAAAACATGAAAAACCTTCTTGTTAATTTGGATGAACTTCACCTGCATAGCTGCCAACCTCAAGAATTCAGAAATAGTACAATTTTCAAAATGAGTAAAATTGTGCATAAACGGGTTGTGGCATTTCATGTGTTGCGTATATATAATGACATCGAACTAAAACAATTTTTGCAACTTTTTAAATAAAATACTACACTGTGAACATGTCAAAATGTATGCAAAATAAATTTATAACATGCTGGATAGTTATTAAATTAGCTAAAATTTTGACTGCTATTCATATGTTGTGTTCATGGCTAATATTACATAGCCTCCCTGGAGCTATTATAAAGAAAGCAAACTTAACAAGGAAATTACTGAACATATTTTACAGTAGGCTTACTTTGTTGTACCATCATCATTAATATAATACTGCTCATAATTTTAGTATTCATTCAAATCTGAACTAACTTAATATAGGTAGTTTTGGTTCCTGCAAGTTTACAAACTTTCCCAATTTTAATATGCCAATACATATCTCTTTCACAGTTCCACAAATGCATGAAAAATTATTACAGAGTGCAAATTAGGCAATTTAATCACACTTTGCACATCTAACCACAACTCTCAGACACTAAGAGTTCCGAAGCTTCGGAAAAAAAACTGAAAAAATTGGGGGGGAAAAGGGGAAATATAGTTTTTTTTGTTAACGTGATAATGGGAAAAACTGGAAATTTTTTTATCGAGGTGAGAAATTATGGAAAATTGAAAAGAAAAAAAAATTCAATAAAAATAATCTTACTAGTATTTCTGATTTACAAATCTGGATGTTTAATATATTTTCATTCAGACCTATCTACCATTATATGTACTTAGTACCCTACCAAGGCCACGAAAATAAAATTATTAGTAAATGTAACCCAAAGTTTCATAAAGAACCACAATAAAGTTGGTACAGTAAAATAAACAATATGCACATGGATTCAACAGAAATAGTTGTGTAACACTTACCCATAACCAACTTACAATCTTTGCCAGGAAAACAGTTTTGATTACAACAAAAAACACTTTGTAGCTCAAATTCACAAGTAACAACCTAAGATAATTATTAATTATCTTGCTGCTTGTATCAACTGGTGTACTGTGCTGTTGTTTTACGTTTATCAACTTTAAGATTTGCCGTTTTTCTTTTTCAGACATATAATTGACTTGTGAAATTTGACACTGCTGTTTGCCAGGTGTTCAGTTATGACTTACGATGGTGTGTGTGTTCCTGATTAATAGTAAACAAGTTACTTAAATTACAGTAATGTGATGCTTCTGTAGTTCTCATCACAAATCATAAAACTGTATTGATCTCATGTTCGCCTTCTTTCCACATTCATACACCTTGCTATAGAGCATCCCAACCTTAGATTGCAGTATAGAGCTTACGGCACGCACTGTTGCCAAATTGCAGCCACGTTACGAAGTTCGGGAGGTGAACTACTTCAGAGTGTTTAGCTTTAAATATTATACATAGTCTTTATTATTCTAATTGATATTACAATTTGCATAGCATCACCCTTCAAAATCAATGTTGTGTGGGAACTGAAAAATATGTCTCTTTTTTTTTTTACACTGTTATTGTCTGCTATAAATTTTAAGTGGGAGAGTGGGGATGTTATTTATTTGGACGTTTTTACTTGTCCTGGAACAGCACGAGGCTTTAGAGTAACACAGGGTGAAATGGGGAAGAAGTTGACGAAGGTCTTTCTTAAGAAACCATCCAAGCATTCGCCTGGAGTGATTTCGGAATACCCTGGAAAACCAAAATCAGGATGGTCGGAGTGAGATATCAAATCCAGGTCCTCTCGAATGCGAGGCATTTAATTACTGCTCCCCCATTCTCGGTTATCAAACAAAAGAGATTACATTAATGTTCTGCTAAGCAGGTGTTCTGGTTCCCGGGTCGCTGTTTTCAAATGATTTTGGGTTGTTGTGTTGGTTGTTTATTTTAGTTTGTTTTATTTGGCTGATTTGGATTTTGAGTATATTTTTCTTTAAGTATCTTTTGTAGGATTCTTAGGGAATTTTGAACCTCCTGTTCCTGAGATTGGGTAGAGTTTCGCTGCAATTCCGTCGGGTTGGCTTTTGATGGTGATATACTTGAGTAACCCGGGATTTCTGGGCTGCCCCATTTGCCTGCTCTTCCCCTCTAACGGCCGTGGAGGGGCGGACTTGGTTGGAGAGGGGAGCTCACGAGGTCCGGGCAATGAAAGGGGTATGAGGGGAAGGATTGACGTCGACGAGAGAAGGGGCGCTGACGAGGGCCTTGTCAACTTGTCTAGAATAGCAACCCGACCCGAGTAAGGCAGTCGCCGAAGTGAAGGTGGAGGCCGACGTGTGGTCGGGAGTCAGGATATCTGAATACTGTGTGAGGAGCATGTTTATAAAAAAAAGGCATGTTCTTACGGAGATAACTTCTCTTAACTGTGCTACAGTTTCGGGAGAGAAGAAAAGCCGCGGTTATTCACACATTGGCTTGCGGCGATCTTATGTGAATTAGGGTTGCCGTCGACGAGGATGTATGGTGAGTTATGCAGTGTGCACTGCACCATTTCCGGTCTGGAATATTCAACTGCCCCCAAAGAAAGGCCACTGTTATTCGCATATTGGCTTGCGGCGATCTTGTGTGCATTAGGGTCGCCATCAACGAGGACGTATGGTGAGTTATGCTGTGTAAGCTGCACCATTTCCCGTCTGGAACATTCAACTGCCCCCAAATCTCAATTGCGAATACTTGGTGATATTCAGCATTAGAGTGTTGTCTGTGGTTCAATACTTTTGAAGTAGGGAACATTGCGCTGCCGGATTGGTCCACCGACGAGTATTTTGGGATATAAATTGGACGTTGGAGTAGAGTTCCTTGAAACGAGAAAATAACGAAGGAAATAACGAACGACGATGTTTGCTTAGTTGTGGTGGGCTCAATTAAGAGATTTTGTGTGTTTCGCTAGCCCTTTGATTAGTGAAATAGTAGTAAATGCATTAATCACAGTTTTATTGATGTAATGAGGATTAACGAGTTTGGAAGTGAGGCGAGAAGGAGTACCTAAGATTTTGTAAACTGGTTAAGTGAAATATATGCCATTGCAATTGTTTCCATTATTTTTTGAAAAATAATAATTCAGGTATTTACCGATACTAAATAACAGTTGTAGCATTTAAATGTTAAAGTGGTCCTATTGTGAAATTTAAAGTTTATGAAAGGAAAATATTGTGGATTGTGAAGACCAGTGTGGAGGAAGCTTATTTTAAGAGAAATTATATATGTCATTTAGCTTCTTAAAACGTTGCATTTTCTCATTGGTAATAATCTTGCATGTTTCCATTGCCTTGAGTGTAAATGTTGACAGAAGACGCTTGCCCTGTGGTGGATGTGCACCGTTAAGTGCGGTGTTTTGGAGACCTTCTCCAGTTCAGTTAAATGAATTCCTAGTACCTTCAACGAGCTGTGATGGCTCACTGCCTTGATGTCAACTTGGGTGTATCACTCATTCCCACTACTTCTTTGATAGTTATATCTGAAGCCTGAGCATGTATAATATGATATGTTTGCCTGTATTGTTTAAAATTGTTTTAGTAATTATATACTGTATTATGTAGTTTTTCAATACTCATCCATAAAGTTGAAGGTACGAATTTTCGTCAGTCAAAACACTTGCTGAAACCAGGTAAACTTTATTGTCAAATTAGACGACGTAGTAAAACCTTACAAACAAACTGTATGAATTATATTATTACCCATATTTGCTCTAATTTAGGATTTTAAAAATATTTACCATACAAGTATTAGAAATGAGGGATCATTGCCTAAAAATTAAAAAAAAATTATTTATTGCTTGGCTTTCCTTTATGTTTTCAACTTAGTTCTCTGTACTGTGTTGCTATTGTTTCTTCCTATTAGCATAAATGGTTTGTTTGGAACATCCTGTTTCCTTTAAAGTTCCCTCAATGAGTTAGTAGTACATGAAAATTACTGGAATAAGATCAATACAATATTTTGCTCCCTTTCACATAGCCTACCTATATTACAACTATTTATTGTTTTGCCTTCCATACAAATAAATATTAACAAAAAATTACACACAAAATTTAGTTTCGAAATCACGTCACCATACACAATGAATCGTTCGGCCACAAGACACTGTAGTTTCACTACTGAATCAGTTTAGGACACGTGACGAAGAAAATTACTGACTAAAGGAAGCCTGTATCGTATTTATTTACCTTTCCAGACATAACTTCATAGTCAGAAAAGATAACAGTACATGTTTTTTTTCTTTCCCTTCAGCTCCCAACACTTCGAGCGACACTCGACTGTCAAATCTGTAGGGCAACGCGTGGCGGACGCATGACACAGCTTTATACAAGAGAACGGATAAAGCTATTGAGGTGGGGTTGCTTTTAAAAATAGATTTAGCTCATTACGAACAAATTCCTCGCTTTCATCCCCCATATAGCTTGAATAGCAAAAAAATTTCTCACAGGCCATCTTTTGGATGTTGTAGTTTGTTGGAAAGCACCCATAACGTTAGGAAACATTTTCTGTAAAACTAAAGAAAAAAAATTTGCCTTCAGGTTTCTTCGTTGGCATCCAGATATATGAAATTACACACCATTAAAATTTGGATACGATTTACCTTTTGATTCATTAGTTATGATGTGATATATTTAAGGATGCATGAAAACAGTACCAAGTTCACAAAAATTTGTTTTTTAATTTTTTCAACACTCTTAAAATGGTGTAAATGATGATCTAACTACATCACCCGATGCACGTTTTGATGCTGTACAACATGCAAAAATGTTAAGATCAAAGTTACAAGGTGAAAATTTTAGGATTATTGGCAGCATTGCTCGCCAAAACAAGGACAGTGCTTGTGACAGTTACCGCGCTTCGGAAATAGAGAGCAAATGTCCATATAACCCTGTACTGCAATCTAAGCATGAGACTATCTACAGTAAGTAAATGTTCAGAATGAATCGAAAAGGACTTTTCTCAGCTTTTATCCTTATTTAAATTACCTTATATAAGTTCAGGGTTCGACTTTAACGCCTGTCCGGCTGTCCGAGACAGGTAAATATTCGTTCGGACAGGCACCGAATCAAATATGCCTGTCGGGGCGGACAGGTAGCCTTTTCACAAATGTTCAACCTCAAATTTTCAAAGAACCCAGATTTTTTTTATTTCTGGGTACCTTAATTTATTTTACAAATTGTAAATACAACAAACCCGTTCGTTCATATTAACGTCGTTATCGTTATATAATAAGCCTTTCACGTGCACGTAAATATAAACACTGTAGATGACGCCATTTTCCAAACTCTGTGTAATTAGCAATACAGCCAACTTTATCAAGCCTGAAAATTTACCAACTGGTATTTTAATTATTGTGTTTTACTTAGGCTAGCGTAAATAATATTAATCATAACTTGTTTTTTTTTTAATTTAGCTTTTGAATTTTCCGCATACTATTCGTGTTTCATTCTTGTTAAACATTACCCACATTACAGAAAACAACATATTATCCAACTCACAATTTGGTTTCAGACAGAAAGTATCCACAAATGATGCCATTTTCAAACTCACGTCTGAAATCACGGAAGCGTGGAATAATAAAACACGAGTATTAGGCATTTTTTGTGATTTAACGAAAGCGTTTGATTGTGTCAATCATGAAATTCTTCTACAGAAAT
>PNEQ01102891.1:0-25103 GCA_003012365.1 Medauroidea extradentata
TTTTCCATAGTTCAGGTAATTTTTTTATAATGAAGGACTGAAAAAAACAGGTTGATATTTTTTCTACAATTACTACTTATACCCGGCTATTACAAGAAAAATTATCGACTTTGATACTGCTCTCCTTCATAACGTAAAAAAATTGAGAATATCGGGGAAAAAACTAATTTTTTTGCCTGCTTCCAGAGGTTATGCAACCTACACATCACAAAGAATTTGTATGAACAATATATGCTTGAAAACTTCATCTTTTTAGCTTTAATATGAGGCCAAGTTCGGCTTTCTAAGTTAATTAGATAATTAATGACAGCCAATTACAAAAAGTACTAAAAACGCAAATTTTAGCGCGCAATTGTATTTATTAATGTGTATATATACAAATTTTTTTAAACCAAAAATTTAAAAACGTATTTTTGTACTCTAGATAGTATGTTCCAACAACCTACAAAATTCTGTGAAAATCTAAAATCATGCAGCTACTAAATATTTCAAATTTTGTTGATTTAAAATGGAATGACCCTATAATACCATCGCTAAACAACATAATGCCTGTATTGATAAGCGGGGGTGAGGGTCCTTATCCCCTTGATCTTTGTCATCTGGAGGATATTGTGGGCCTGAGTGCCGAGTGTTCCACGCGGTGCTCTGCAGAACCTGATCTCCGCCACAAGGTTCCGGCAGTCTTCCGTTCCTAGCATTCTCTAATAATTGTTGGTTTAAGTAACTATCCCAACATTCGCCTGGAGTGATTTTGGGAAACCCTTCTAGAAAACCGAAATCATAATGGCTGAACAGACATCAGGATTCTAGCCAAGGTGATCTTCGTGAACCACCTATGACTAGTGTTGCCTGAAGGGAAGGAGCGGATCAGGAAGGCGTTAGTGTGCGGATAACATGGCAAGTGGCTCTGCGCCAGGGACGAGATAGTCGAGGATCGCGGAAGTCCGGCCTGGCCCGCAGAGCCACGGGGGCGACGGCACGCGGCGGAAATATCGGCCGCAGCCTCGAAATAAAACTTTTTTATTTCGCGAGAATCGATAGTCGCTTACGGGCAGTTGCCTTCCCGCTATCGATCTCCTGCGACGTCACACGACTCGGCGGGTTTGCTTAGCCCGCTTCGAACGTTTACCACTCTGCGTTCCGACAGTGCAATGATTCGGCAATTCGATTCTAAAATTACTGTTACAGTTGCGCTATTAAGTTCACATAATTCGACGGGACGTGTGTTGTGTAGCGACATTAAGGGCCCCGCCTACCCGCTTGTGAGAGGCACAAAAACGACGGAGTTGTAAGGTCGACCTTGAAGCGCGCATCAAATGCCGCGTCGCCTCAACGATTCAAGCGCTGAACTAGGGTGCAATGTTCCCGTCGAACGGTTTTACTATGGGTCACTAAGCGATGACCATATAATTTTATTGGTGAAAAGTCTGCAACTAAGTTCAGTGCAGGTGGCAATCAGAGTTTCACATACATCCTGTTAGTACATTTTGAAGTACGGCAGTCTGAAAAGGCCATTTTTTAGCCATGTTGGAGGACTTAGAAATAGTGTTTTAATGAGCGTGACGTCTTAACAGTGAGGTTCCGACCTTGTCTGAAGTTTCTTTTCTTATTGTACGTTGGCACAATGGGCACACGTGGAATATTTTCGTAGAAAAAACCTGTTTACGAACACACTGCAACGCATTTGAAGCGTGCGGTAGGCGGCCGCCTTAAGGCCATGCTCTTTCATTTATTTAAAACAATTGCAAATAACTCAAATATTATTTTAACCAAACGCTTTAAAAAATGTTGGAACCGTTTACAGTCATACGATACATAATTTTGCCAGAGCGTTTGGTAAATTAATCTATCGTTTTCTTGCAAAAAAAAATTTGTTTGCTTCATTTTGGCTTATTTTGACCACAAAATACGTGATATTTCAGGGGAAAAAATCTAAAAATCCGTTTAGTTTACTGTAACGGAAACATTCAGGTACAAACGACATACAAGTCTTAAAACAGTGAGAATGAATTTTTGATGTATGTATTAATTTGTGTCAAAAATATTTACGTAACCACGGCAAAACTAAACAGCAAGGCCTTAAGCAAGATCCTTTAGCCCATGGATATCTCAAACTAAGTGTGGTCCCCTAATTTTCGTGGTAAGAATTTTGTCCCATCTTGTTTCAGTGCTTACGTACACAACTGCATCTTTGCTTCTTGCTCAGTGATTTGATGTTTAAACTGTCACACATCTTGGGGTTATACCCGCAAATCTCACACGTGTTGTGTCGCTGAAACCTTGGCGCTGTCAAATCAGAAACGTTTCTGCACAAAGCCACGCCGCCAATAACAACGAAGAAGAGCTGAAGTTGTGCACATAAGGTATTCAGACAAGCTTGTGCAAAATTCTTATCGCGAAAATCAGGTGTCCCTCCAAATGTAATTTATTGCGTGTATTATAATTTTGTTACTTGCGTATGTACTTGAACATAATTTTTACAGGGAAGTTGCAAATTGTATAACTATGTTGGTTTGCTGTTTATATTACGATCTTGGATCTATGCACGATAAAAATATTGTGTGTGTGTAATTTAATTTACTGAGAAAGATCGCACAAAAAATAGGTAGAATATCATTGATGCGTTTGCTACAATTTACTGAAATACTTTTATGGTACAACTGATTTGAATTTTGTTTAATAACAACACAGGGGGCGCGACCTGCGTCTGGGAACGCGTAGACACTAAAGCTGGATTCACAACCATCCCTTAACTTTCGTAGGTACGTGTAAAATTAGAAACGCGGATTGTGCATTCAAGCATTCACTTCATCACGTAGCGTGTGTATGTAGGTACGTGACTTGAGTTCGACATATTTATTCTCCTTACGTACGTACGCTTAAGCGGTGGTTCTGAATCCGGTTCAAAAGTAGCCGTAAGAACATAAGATTAAATTTAAGTTTTAAAGTGGTTTCCAAATACTTCCTATTTTTTGTCACAAATTCTTTTATATAACTTTAGATCGTTTCAAAACTATTACGGTGCCATATTTACAGCCGACATTGTGTGCTAACTAAAACATTTTTTTTTTGCGTATTTAGGTCCTATGATAATGCACATCCAATCCCAAAAAGCTCACGTACGCAAGCCTGCGTAGGTTAAGTGGGCTATGAATCCGGCTTAATGCCGACCCCCTCCCCCCCAATTATCTTGGATTTTATTTTTCTCCGTGAATTCGAAATACGCCCTCTCGGCACCGAGTTTTTTTGCATGTGTTCTATAACTATGTGTATTTTCTGGAATAAGGGCTGTTGCGAATTTTATCTTTTTAGTCACCTACGTAAAACCACTCATCTCTGGTCAGATATCAACTATGATATAACCAGCTACAGTATGGCTGAAAATTGGTCAGTACGTGATGCAATGGATGAGTTCCGTTTCAAGCTAGGTTTGTATAGACTGTTCGGGATAAAGTGAGCACTTTAAAATTTTGTCTTTAAGAGCACAGAATATCTTTTGTTTCCTCCGACGTTAAAATATTATTTAAAGTGAAATTCATACAGTGTGTGTTCCTTACACTTCAATGTTTGTACTTGCATGTGGTTAAATGATACAAATTATATGAATGGAAAAAGTAACCATGGGTGTTAAAAGTGCTCTCTTTATAGTGAACAGTCTGTATCATTACACATTCGTTCTCGCTTCGCAATCTTGATACTTCGATGTTCTCGGATATCGAGTAGTTATTCGTGGACGCAAAGTATACTCCTTCAATTGACGTAAAAATATGTCATAATAAAGGTACTGAGCTCTGACGTTCGTATGTTCACCTCGTCGGCTTACGACTATGGCGTCTAGACTTCGTATTCACCGGATAAATCCTACTGCGTAGATGTGGTGAAATGTGTACGTTGTAAATTAAACTTTGTTTGTTCCGGGGATACTGCCCAGTACGGAGTTTTGACTATCCTGCATGGGGGAACAAAGTAATTTTAAACGGATCCTGAAGCGTCAGATTGGGCAATTAGCATGCTTATGTTATGTCCATTGTGTTCAGGATTGATTTCATTTTTTCAAACGTAATCTTAAAGGCGGTCGTAATGAACGCCCAAACTTCCACGACCTTGCAACTATACAGATTGTCTTCATTAGACACATTTAATGTATGTCGTATTTTAGTCTCATGTAAATCGCCGACCGGCGTAAAATTTATTATACTTTTGCTTACCACAAATACCAAGAGATATTTTGTATTGTAGGGGCATGGTAAAATCTTTCGTATGAAGAAGAAAATTTGTATTTATAATCGTAATTTAACGAACGGGCTTAGCTTTCAGTTTAGTGTTTAATCTGGTGGGCCTTAAGTTGTTGAAGAGATAAATACATGTTCACCCCGCTTTTTAAATAATTAAAAACAAGAAAGCTTATATTTGCCTGCCTATCTTAGAAAAGTAAATCTAAGACTACTTGCGTGTGTGTGTGTGTATATATATATATATATATATATATATATATATATATATATATATATATATATATATATATATATATATTATAGTCATAAACTGCTTTTCCTTAACTACTGATGATTTAAATTCTGGAAGATTTCAAATTTTATAAAGACGTATTTGTGGGTGTAATGGTAAGAACGGAAGATATTCCAAGCCACATTTATTCATTAAGAGAACAAATGTGACTACAAAACAAAGGCAGAGTGCAATACATTCGGCAACTGTAGGGTTTTAGGGTTTGATCCCCAGTCCGACCATACTGATTTTGTTTTCCCATGGGTTTTACATCTAGGTTTTAAAATCACTCTAGACGAATGCTATGATGGCTTACAACTATAGGCCATGGCCGAATCCTTTTTTTTTCCTGTGTGTTCTATTGAATGGCTCCGTTTATAATGACCTGTCGTTCAACGAAAAACGTAAAGGCAAACTACCTGCCTACCTACAACTGGTAGGGGCCTAACTTGTTGAACTCGTGACTGTGTACGTAAAGAGATACAGTACTGCTGTTAAAAAGTTCAATCGCTTCTACCACGTAGAGCTGTCCTAGGAACATGCATTATCTATCATTTCTACTGCTGTTACGATAGTAATTTTTTATTCTTAAACGAGAACAAATATCGAAAAACTGTTACACTGTTTTGTTAAAAGTTCTTCTTACTATGTAGTATAATTTTTTCCTAGAAAAAATTATATGTATTTAGGATTTGGCTAATTAGTTCATTAATGAGAGTTACCTTAATTGCATGGTTAGCTAAAACCATAGTGTAATTTGTCTTGAAAAATTTTTCAACATTGTATACACTGGTTTTAACAAAACTGTGCTTACGTTTTTCGGTATCTGCTCTCGTTTAGGAGTTAAGAAATAACTAACGTAAAAGCAGTAGGAATGATGGATCATGGCCTTAATAGCAGATAATAATCTGTCTTTAGGCAGTACTTTTAAATACGAGAAACCGTTTATTAGGATGCAAAGAAAGTTTTTTTTTTTTTTTTTTTTTTTTTTATAATGTGAAAAAGTAAGGATTAGTCTTTGCAGCTGGTGACTGCATGACTCTTATAAAAATATTTATATTGGATTCACTATGCTAATTGGTCTTCAGATTGATAAGGAAAAAGTGTAATGTCGTAGAGGGTTTACTCATTTTTCTACCAAATAGTGCTGCCACACCGAATTTGATTTTTGTAATTGACAATTGATCTATTCAGAATAGAAACCGTACAAATCTGCTACCACCACTATGTTATCTTATTTAGGCACAGTTTTTTATGGTGTACGACTATTCTATGTTATTAGTGTTCGTGTTACCGTACTTATTTGTGCGGACCGAAACCGAATAATAAGAGAATTTTAATGGTCCATAAGCCGGAGTAGCTTTCCTTTGAAAGTAACTTCTTTTATGTTCGAAGTTCTTTTGAAGACTCCTGTTAATTTTGTACCAACTCGAAGTAGGGAAAAAATAAGCTTGCAAGAGATGCTCAAAATTTTGAAAATACAGCATTAAAGATGTTCACGATACATTTGAACGGAAGTTTACTTTCCGAGAAAGCTGCAGAGATAACCAGAATAAATTCTGGCTTAAGAAATAAATAAGGAAATTGGACAGTTGCTGGCATTCAAGGAAGTCAAGAGTTGAAACAAATACGGATACGATACCAGTAACAAGCTCCTTATTGTATCTTACCTATATCACAGAATAAATAATGCTGACTACTTATTTATTCTGTGCCTATTTGTAAAACAATTCCAAGCTTCTGTAAAAAAAAAGACGAATATCAGTCGGAAAATTTTGTTTGTTAAATGAACTATTTCGTAACATAATATGCCATAAATAATTCACAAAGTAAAGAGCTGAACAAATATTTCTGTTAACTTATTTTTAATGTAATTTTTTTTTTTTTTTACTTTCTTTCTTGACGCTCGAGTTTTATATTACGCAGATAATTTTGATATTTAGGTTTTACAGATTTACTTTACTTGTTTTTTCCTTCGCTGCACCAGCCATATACTGAAGTGTGTTGTTTCAGAAATAGAACTGTACTGAATTTTGATTGATGTGATTAAGAAGAAATAATTAAATGTGAGAGTATTGTCGTTCTTTAGTTTACTCTTTATTCTATAGACGGACAAGAATTTTTTTGCTCTAGTAGATGATTTTTTTTTTTTTCGTCCTAAATGAACAAAATGAAATTAAAGGCGCGATCTACATCAATTTTCGACGTAATATTTTTATAACTGTACCGCATATTTTTTCCTTATTTTAGACATAAATTGTCACAAAATTTTCATCTTATGAAACTCTCTCATAGTTTTTGCGTAATGGCTTGTAAATTTGCATTTTATGGTTTTATGTATGCCACTAAACCCAACTGACATACCAAACTGGAAAAAAAAAAAAAAAAAAAATGTAGTGACTAACGATGTTGTAGGCTATAACGTTTTATACATAAAACAAATTATTATTATTATTATAGTTATCATTATTATTATTATTTTCATTATTATTATTATTTTAATTCTTGTAGATTTTAATTTACTTTCAAATTTAAGAATTTTTTTTTTCAGTACGAAAAATCTATTTTTTAAATGTATAAATAGGCCTATAAGAGGCGTTGTAGCCTATAAAAGTTCGTTATTCCCCGGTTTTTTTTTTTTTTTTTTTTTTCAGTTTGGTATGTCAATTGGTTTTAGTTGCGAACGTAAAATCTCAAAATGCAAATTTTGACGTTTGCGAGTCATTACGAAAAAACTATGAAATATGAAAAATTTTCATAATAGCAAAATTTAGTCACAGTTCATGCCTTCGATGAGAAAAAATCTGTAGAAATATACTAATATGACGCTTAAACTGATGTTGACCGCGCCCTTAAATACGTAAACACCATACGTTGTTCCATCTCTAGTTTCACTCAGTGACATTTAGATATGTCTCAGCGTTTAAAATGCCCCCTCCCCCTTTTTTATCACGGTGCATGGGAGTCGCTACGTAAGTTGCGTTTGTGTAGTGACACACAAAATGTATGGAGCGCTAAGAATATCGCTGTCCGTCGTATGCAGTGCAGTGTCACGTCTACGCGCATGCCTCTCAACTATCGTTCAGTTTTACTTTTTCCTGTGTGACTTTATGCGGTCATCATGTTATATTATTGATGGAAAGTTTGGTTCAAAGACCCGCTTTTCCACGTACAGTAGAACAAAAATTTAAACTTAACAGCGGCACAATTTGATGAACGTGTTCTTGTCTTGTATTACAAATGATGTGCGTGTTAGTTTGTTTTCTGATGAAAGTACTTATCACAACTCGCTGCGACGTATTTCAAGCGCAGCTAGGGAAACCCCCTTAAGACTACGATTCTCCATTAAACTGATTTTGAGATAATTATTATTAGTATTTTATATTTAAACTGTACCATGATATGCCTTGCAACTGTCTCCGAGTATTTTATTCAAAATAGTTTTACTAAGTAGGCTAGACAATAAATTTTAGTGATTTTGGCTAGTTGCTTGATTAAACATTTCGTAAGCTAAATATCTAGCAAAAACCAATGTTTTTTTTCTTTCCCTAGTTAGTAAAATTAAATTATAAATTTGTTTTAATCCATTTTGGGGTGTCTCAAAATATATCTCATAAGGTCACTATCCAAAAAACCTAGCAGTCTTATTAGATTTGTTGGCTTAACCAAAACTACAAAAATTGCTATAAATTTTACAAAAAAAATTTCAAGGAAAATTTTGTATCGTATTGCAAAGGGGTTTGTACACATTATGGTGTGTCATCGAAACAATCCAGGGAAAAAATAGTTTTTTTTTGGGGGGGGGGGGGCAGTTTTGTTGGTGCACCATTGCCCTTAACTGTGAGGCAGTTTTGCGATACCTGCTCTCGTTTAGTCTTAAACATAACATAATTATATAGAATTCAGTGAAATGAGGTGTTGTTAGCTGGGAAGAAATAAAATGGCCATGGTTTGAAATGAAGCGCACTTCGCAGCTGCAGTTATCGACGTACCTGGGTCATGCTGGCTGCTCGTTGCGCCGGCAAGACTCCACCCACACCTCACGAGCCTCCCTCTTCCTTCACCCCTCAGCAAGGCTAAAAATATCACCCTCCCCCCGGGCTGCCGTGCGTCCCCCTTGTGCGTCCGACCAACCCCGGTGACGCGAGCTCGTCCGCGGATCTCTGCGGCGGTCAGCTCGGTCTATACGAAACAACGAGAATTGGTCCACGGCCACACTAAGAGGACTGATACGTGGGTCATTCGGGATAAAGTGAGCACTTTTTTAACTTAAGTTATTTTTTCTTTCCATATAATTTATCGTTTCCTGTATTTTTTTATCAGCAAAGCAGTCTAAGTAACATCCAAAGGATGTAGATTGTACTCAATTCAAAAGTTAACGATTGAATTCACAATAAGTTAGATTTTTAGTGACTGATCTCGACTATATGGTTTTCAAAAGTACTCACTTGATCGCGAACCACCTATAAACAGTTTTATTTGGACATATTCCACAGCCATTTTAATAACGGTAATAAAGCTAAACGAGTTTGCGAGGTTACATGTCTTAATCGAATAAACTCAGCCTCAACGAACTTGGAATCTGTAGTATACCATATTTAATTATTATCACTTGTACAATCAACGTTCGTGACTTTTTAATTATCATATTATATCTAACTGCAATGCTATTGTGCGTATAACGCGTATGTAAACGCTTAAGGATGTATTTAATTTAACGAGTGCAAAATGCCGCGTCAAAAAACAGCCATATGTGTCACATAGCTCGTTACTCGAAGCTGCCAACCAGAGAGCATCGCGTCGTTTGAAACTATATTAATCTAGTTTACTTAGAACGAAACGAGAATGTGATACGAACTCGTCCTTATCTTGCTGTAACCGACTGCTCCATATAGCTGAGCAAGTTTAAGTTCTGTATCTAGTGTGACTGCGGCCTTGGTTTGAGCTGTCGTACGAACGAGCACGACACCTGCCCTGAGATGTTGATATTATTGGAGCTTTTTTTCTTATGGCCCTGGCTAGATTTATGGAATATGTTGCGATTTACATTTCAATATTGGCGTCGCTCACCTCGCATTACTTACCAGCTGACTGTAAGTTGGTCGCCGGGTGAAAGTATTGTGCACGTTCAACGCCGAGGAAGTGCGGAAGTAAGTAAGGACGACACAGCACATGAATCACTCCTCATCCTAGCCTCTAGGCGTAAGTAGCTGGATTGGCGTGAAGTCGTCTCGCCGACAACTTGCCGCTATGACACATTCATTCTAAAAAAATCGCTGTACGCTAGTTTAGTAGGCCTACTTCGCACCTAGAGGCAGCGAGGTGTTTGACTGAAGTGTTATATTCGACTTATCACCTTCCATGTTTCCGTGAGTGAGAGGTTTTGGTCAGCACTTTACACATCAAGGTCTTCAGCGCTGGTGAGGGGTGACGTGAGGTGAGTATGGAGCCGCGCCGGAATGAAGGGACGGGGGAAACGGGATATCTCCAAGAAAACCCGCTGACCAACGGCATCGTACGGCACGATTCCCACATGCGAAAATTCTGTGACCGACCCTGCCTTGGTGGGAGGCGAGAGGTCTGACCCCTTGCCCCCCCCCCCACACACACACAACATTTCCGTGCCTCAAACGTAAAACAAAACGGTCAGCTAAATCATTCAGATAAAGGTGTATTGGCTCGCCTATACATATCCGACAATTCATCGCTAAGATTTTCATGCCTAAAATTTTTTGCCAACTTCTTGAGTAAACAGTTATGCAAGGTAAAGTTTTCTTGTGGACAGTTTCTGACACCAAATGTCGGTTTCTTTGACTCTGGTAGGAAATATAGTGCTAAAGTGGGGTTACTAGATATATATTCTGTATTAAAGTAGAGAAAATGCAGTATCTGTAGTGACGTGACTGACCTGTAAGCTGGCCCCCAAGAATACCTGCGAACTCAAGCTAACAACAGCTGTTCATTAACTGCTTGCTGACACGGTGATATAAGCCACGTTCAGTTGTATTTTAATTATTGGTTAATAGTCCAGGAAAGATATAAAAAACATCGACAAATTGCAGGAAAAATGTTTTTTTACAATTGTGACGTAAAAATTCTTTTTGTCCATATATCGACCCCTTTTGCTGATAACTTTGCTGAACTATAAGCGACTTCCAGCAGGTTAATTAGTGGATGTTTAAGGTACCCCAACTATAGTTCATTCGCCGAGCTGTGAGAGTTGTCCTTTATAAACAAGAGTGCGTGATACTAGCATAACCGGTAAGGGGTGTACAAGCTACCAGTGCGCGCTGCTGCAGTATGACAATTGGTGACTGGCCAAGCGAGTGTTCGCATTGTTTTCTAGTGTTGTAATCAGACAGAAATGTCAGTTGAAAAAATGTGTTTCACTGTTACAATCAACTTTAAGTAAACACATGTACGCCCAACTAGGGCTGTTATGTACTCTTTATTCACGTATCGATCGTAGTACTTGATACATACACTACATGTTTGGTACAGTAAATATATATACAACACACGCAACACGAATGATATCAATTACACGTAAGCTTCGAATAATATATGTAAAATGGTTAGTGTCTTTGTACCGTATGTATTTGTTTTGTTAAATGTATGGTATGATGTAAATATCGTTAATGTGGAATTAATATATTTAAAAATCTATTTTACGGGTTCCATAACACCGTCAATTACACAATACCGATGGTTTGATAATAACGAGGGCTTTGATAATGTTAATGAATGTCTATTACCTACACTGTAAAAAAAGTGAGTAATATTACTCATCATATGTATGGTAATATTCCCCAACCTTGAGAGGGAAATCAGATTTCCGAATATGTGTGGAAATTTCCGCAAGGTAGTGTGTTCACCTCACAAACCACTCGGAAGTTTCGCTCGCGCGTTATGTCAAATTGTCCTAGAGGACTGCGCCAATATGTAATGAAAAATTACATTACCAGTTCAGTAACTTTCCTTGACACGTGTTGAGTAATTTTCCCTCACTTGTAGAGGTAATAAGCTTCCATTACATGTAGAGTAAATTTACCAAAAATTTTTTTACAGTGTAATTACATCGATCAGCATAGTAGATAATATCGAGAATCGTTATGCACCAAACATCGAAAATATCAATATTCAGATTTATCAATATAATCTAAATATGTAACAGCCCTACTGTCAACGATTTTTCACTTTGTCCCTTATCAGTTAACGAGGATATTTTACTCTGTGCGTTTCATCGGGGGACGTATACGTTTGTCGTTTCACATGTTATTGTTAACGTAACGTTCATGAATAGTTAAAATATGTGTGTCAATATTAGTGTCGATTATTTTACATTTCTTTCATAGCACATTGGTATGACATTGTCGTCTACCTGAGAAATAGGGTTTTATGTCCGGATTTCTGCATTGTGTATCGTGTTGGACGATGTCGCTGTTCAAAGAGATTTCTCGGGGTTCTTCATACCTACCTCATTGAACTCGTAGGTTTCCATGACTATGTGTTCATACTTGTCTAAATACCACCAATTCGTGCATGGTATTCTGTGTTCAATACCTGTCTGCCACTACACGTAGCTAGCATTCCGGACACCCCTGATTACTAGCTGCGATCATGTGAACACTGCCGTATTTTCATTGAGTGGCCTTAGCTTCAATCACGTGCATATGCTTCGCGCGCTCTCACTTGAACGCGAATATACAGTATAAAGCGTTGCGCGCAAGACACGCATCGTATGACGGTGAACGAGAGTTAAACATGTCAAACGCCGATTGCGAACGGGACACCAACTGACAATTGCAGGAAAGTGCCTGAAAGAAAATACGAAATTTCCAGGCCCCTAGTTAAGAACCTTCTTTTTGTGATTTTTCTTTATAAAATACTAGCTTTACTGTATGCGCGGTCGTAGACGTACAGGTCTGGACACTTGTCTATGTACCAATGTATTTTGCTTGACCCCCTTGTTGTTTGGCTGCAGTTCACCAAGTTACCGAGTGTGTTGTGCGTCTTTGGCGCTGCAATCAGGGCGGTCGGGCTCAAACTCCGCCCATTTTTTCTAGTGTTTACATTATAAAGTGAGTAAAGATTGCTGTATCTATGCTTTAGGATTGTGAGCTAAGGAAGTATTTCATAAATTGATTCACTTTGATTAACATTTTATCTTTCTAATGTAAACACTGGCAAAAATGTGGGAGGGAAGTGGGTGAAATTTCAGCCCGACTGCCCTAATAGCAGCGCCAAAGACGCACAACACTCTCGGTAGGCCTAACTTGGTGAACTGCAGCCCCTGCAGCCAAACAAGGGGGTCAAGTTTCCAGGCGAGTGTCAAGACCTGTTCTTCTACAGGCCGTGACTGTATGTACCACGCCATATTTTATTGAAGGTACTGCTTTTGGAAACCTGGCTATATCAGGATGGTCGCTGCGCAAAGTGGCGCTAGAACTGTATTTACCCTTGTGCCAATTATCGCACTGTTCAGGAGTTGGGGGGGGGGGGGCATTTGCTTCTCACATGTGCTTCCTCGCTGGACGTCTAGCCTCTGTCAGCATAGCATGTTGCATTCTGAGCTGGTCTTGAGTGTATGGTACTGTCCGCGCGCCAGCTCTGAGTCCCTGACATGTATAACTTTTTCTTCGTAAACTTCGTGTACGCTACAATAAGACAGTACCAAACACGCCCTAACTTACTACGGTTAGCATGTGCGTCGCATGCTATTGGGCCTTGTTGTGTTATTTTTATATCTACGGGCGAAAAACACTAACTCGCCAGGGACTCGGAGCTGCCGCGCGGACTGTATAATTCAGCGCTAAAATCATCAGTTCCGAACTTATCGAAGCTAATTTGCAAAATAAATAAAACAGCAATCCTAGACAATATTTTTTACCAACTTTCTGAACAAAAATTTTATCGATTAACCTATATCTGAAGAACAACCTCTGACGCCGAAATTTCTTACATTTAATTGCGGCGCAAGAAATCACGCTTAACGAATTAATCATTGTGGATAAAAGTTTGCTCGTAAATTTGGCAAATAAAATTATCAATTATGGCTATTTTGTAGTTTTTTGTATTTGTTTTTCAGTTGAAGCATTCAGCGTTTATTTATCTACCACTCCCAATTTTAACGCCATGAGTCATTAATTTCTACGTGCTTTCACGATAAATATATTTTTTATTCCTAAACGAGAGCAAATATCGAAGAACTGTTGCACAGTTTTGTTAAGAATTGTTGTGCTGTGTAGTCAATTTTTAGGCTGAAAAACTGCATCGATTTGGCTAATTAGTTCATTAATAGGAATTTCTTTTATTGCATAATTAGCTGAGACCATTGTGTATTTTGTTTTGAAAATAATTGTTAACATAGTATGCATTGTTTTTAACAAAACTCTGCGACAATTTTTCGATATCAGATCTCATTTAGTTTTTTTTTTTTTTTTTTAATAATTATCGTAAAAGCAGTATAAATGTTGGATCATGGCCTTCAGGCAGGCGCCTGATGAAGGGAATGTTTGCGTGGGTGAAGCGAAAATCGATGAGGTGCTACGAGCGACACCGGCCGGCACATGTATTGTGATATAGCCTCTACGGCCAAAGTCGTAAATGCGCGCGCTGTGTTCCCGCAGTAACGTTTTTACTGTGGGAATTTAAGCGGTGACCGTATCATTTTATTGAACGCGTCACCGTAGCAAAGTCTAATGTACTTGTAGACCGCAATTTCGAACAAGTCCGTTACATATATCTTGAGAAACAGCCGCGTGAAAAAATTGATTTTAGCCAAGTTTGAGGGCTTTAAAATAATGCTTCCAATGTGCGTGGTGTCTTGCAAGTCACATTCACAAATAGTCCGAAGTGTGTTTTATTTTCATAGAACATCATTTTGAACGCACTTTTACTGGCCTCTGAGAAAGAACGTAACTCCGAACACGCTGCAAGCAGTTCCAGAGCCAGCCAGGCGGTCGCCTTAACGGCTTTTTCTGTGGAATGACCTATTACACGATACTTGTTGCAGCACAAGTAAATACGTTATATTTTTGAACATTTAGTTGCCTTTAAAAACAGCAAACATAATTATTGCTATGAGAGCAGCAGAGAAAACAAACTAATCATTAATTTTAGGTTAGGAAATGTTTAAAGTAAAAGCTTTCATTAAATAGATGTAAGTTTGGCATTGACTAAAATGCTTCTTATTGCTTCTGCATATTGTTTTTCGCTTCTTTTGGAAAACAAAATATACGTAAATAGCAAAGATCTCCATCAAAACTGCATTAACACGATAATCATTGGTTACAATTTTCATCATACAGCAAACCCTCCACACTGAACATTGCACACAACAGCATGCCAAACCTTCCACAGAAGCATCCGAGCACCTGCGCCAATAGCCATGCTAAGTACAATGAAACCTTCCAAGGAACTTTAAGGTGTCTACCACGCGCTTAAAATACAGTTTTTCTCTTCTCACAAACAAAATTATGTGGCCAACGCTTAAAGTTCAACAGTAAAAAGAATAGTACAGTAGTAAAATACCGAATGTCAGTTGAATGGTTTGCGTGTTAAAGTGTGTGTGCGTGTGTGATAAGCGTTACTTATGCCAAAATCAACCTACGTATATAGGGAACCACCCTAGAGATTCACTGTCCAAGGTGTAAAACTAGAAAGTCGTCGTTCATCGGGGATGTCGCAGAAAGGCTGACCGAGTCGTCGACATTAGTGGTGTCTTTAAAGGAATAGTTTAGTTTTTTCTCCAATCTCTCTGTTTCTCTTCCTCTTTCTTTATAGTCGGTCGTTCCACCTCATTGCAGCGGCTATTGTCTCGTGGACAGAGGCGTGCCTCCTCGGGCGAGTATAGTTGTGTAAGATTGCCACTTAGCTGTGATCCGTTGATCGTTCTTGCTGCTGATTGTTTGCTTACTATTGACCTTGCTTCTTTTACCGACCAGATACTACGCAGATCATTTGAGAGGGCCCGCCATCTTTGCAGTTCGACTATTTTGTAGCGGGCCAGAATTCCATGAGATTTTTATTATTTTATACAACATGTTCTCGAGTATTTTCGAAATATTTAGCGCATTCGGATAACTTGTTACGAGATGTCCGACATGTCTGAAAACAGCCTTTGCGCACAGCTATGTCTCAAAATATACTACCCAGATCGATGTGAAACTAATGGACAGTTCTACAATTTCTTAGGCACAGGTCTATCACCGATAAATGGATGGTGTTATGCATTAATAGACTATGTATGCCTACCAATTTTAAGAGTGCATGATAGATACATAAACGCTGAAAACATCAATTAATTTCTATGCTTTTTTCGAAGGCAATATGGATAAAATACTCAATGGCAATCCTAGATAATGGTATTTTCCAACTTTGTGAGTAAATATTTATCCAAAATTAGTAGTTCGTTTCGCGTGATCTCTTGCGCCGCAGTTAAATACACGAGGTTCCAGTATCAGAGATTGTGCCTCAGAAGTTCGTAACACTGGAAACAATATTGTTTAAAACGTTGACTAAAACTGTTGTCTAGGATTGATATTGTTTAATTTTCGTAAATTGGCTTCAAGAAACCTACAGTTATAGATCAATGCTTTTAGCGTTGAATTATGTGCCACGCCCTCTTAATTCATCAGTAAAACATGTAAGTTTTTGGGATTTGAAACTGTCTTACAAAAAATATTTTAGTTCTAAAAATCCAATATTCGTTACCACATGATAGGAGTAAAGTACTTCTTTCAAAGCAGAAAATTATTTTAAACCAAGCTAGCAATTGGCACAACACTGCTTAGACAATAGTCGCCACTAAGTCACGTAGTTCTCATTGGTACACCGGAAACACTGCACGCCAGTTTATTGTCTTGCACTGAGGAGTGGTGGCTAGGCACTCGTGTCAGTAGCTCATTCGCTTTTAAGCTTCCAACGCCCACAAACAGTGGGAAATCAGTCAACGTGTGGTCAACTCATTATCACGAGGTACTTGACTATGCGGATATTCAATAACCCGAGTCTTTATAAACTCGTGGGAAATTGTATTGACTGTTTGGGGGCGTTGGGGGAAGGGAATAGAACTACTTTCTCTCTTCAAAATACTTTCTTTTCTGATGCATCTTCTTAGTCTGTGTTAAATGTAATCTCACAGATAACGTGTGTCCCCACCTTCGGAAACCTGTCTTGTATGTAGTTTCATGCTTTTGAAATATGTATTTTTTTTTTCCTCTTGCTAAACCACCGTTGGCTTTGGATTGGCATTTCCTCGCCGTCTTTAAAACAATAGACTAGTGTGCCCAATTTATCACAGGAAATAATGATCGTATACGTGTTGTCCAATGTTTTATAGTTGCTTGTCTAATAGAATGGAACTGCAGTAGTCTTGCAGCTATTTTGTTTATCGTTTATAATCGAAGAATACCGTGCTTCTGTTTTATGCCATGTTTATGTTCGTAATGTGCGATTGTCCTATCACACAGAGTCGTGAAATATATCCCGGCGTTTTGCTGGGGAACACACGTACGCGCGATTATGTCGGTACAGTACTGATTAAAATGCTACCAACTTTCGCATTTACTGTGAATTTTTTTTTTTTTTTTTTTTTTTTTTTTTTTTTTTTTTTTTTTTTTTTTTTTTTTTTTTTTTTTTTTTTTTTTTTTTTTTTTTTTTTTTTTTTTTTTTTTTTTTTTTTTTTTTTTTTTTTTTTTTTTTTTTTTTTTTTTTTTTTTTTTTTTTTTTTTTTTTTTTTTTTTTTTTGCTCTATCAAGTGCAATGTATTTTTTGACCAGGTACTGCATGGCAATATCGCAAATTTTTATTTAAATGCCGAGAACGAATACATTTTTAATAATACTATGTCCGTTGTGAAGCAAATCATCTTCGATACCCATCTACAATACTCTTACAGTATTCTTTTAAACTAGCTGTCTAATAGTTTTTAGTGACACTACAAACAATTCCGAAGTTACACGTAATCCTTTGAAAATATTAAAAAAAAAAAAAAAAAAAAAAACCAGTTTGTAAATGTAGATAAATTACTGTATTTTTATTAAAATAATTACTTGTTAAGTTACAAAAATTTAGCAGCTAATTCAAAAAATGACTGTTCCGAATGTTTTCCGTAATGCATAGGAAGTAGAGGTACCTTGTGTAGGCACTTTACTTAGGATCGCTCACCCAGCACCTCTGGAACTGTCGGTCCTAGGCTTTCCATTGTTCATGCCGCCTCGGTGCTATCAATTGAATGTCTCCGTGTTATATGGTGCATCCGGCAATTAATAGCTCTTTACTAGTAGAAAATGCTCGGCATAGTTGGAGCCAAGCCATGGTTATCTTCTTGACAATGACTTGTTCGTTCCTCGAAATCTCTACGAATGATCGGCGCTTGCGCCCTTCCACGACTTACAGAACCGAACCAGCCGTGAACAGAGATTTTCGTATTAATCAGTATTCGCGTAAACCAAGAATTCATGATGAATCATAATTCAGCGTAGGTCTGAAATTCTTCTATCCATTTCGTGCAGTTGCTTGGGGCGGTGCTTGTTGAGCAGTGTGTTTGTACACGCAACGAGTCATGCCGATGTTCTCTAGGTTGTCAGAAACAGGCCTGAGGTTGTATTATTAGTGTGGGTTACAGACGTGCGTTTTTCTGCTTTGTTTGAAAATTTGAGTCTACCAATGTAACGAACTGCGAGCAAACGCAAAGCAGGACATCTACACCAAAAAATAACTTTTTTTATTATATTCGGGAAGTATTGTACAGGTTTCTTATTGTGTGTTATGCGGTCAAGTGCATATATTAAAACCTAGCAAATATTTAACTTTACCCACGGTAAATCACTGTCGCTTACAGTACCTGTGCATGAACGGTGTTGTAGCCTGTCACGGCTTTTTTTCCCCTTCGCCGAACCGCTATCTTTACTCCCATTACGTTTATCTACGAAAAGAACTGGTACATCAAACTATGCTTCTATTATTTAAAAATTGTCGCGCGCTTATTAGGAACATGATCGTAGAGCCTCTAGAAATGCCTACAAAAAGCTGCTTTGTTTTATAACCTAACTTACCTCCCGGTATCGTAAATCAGAAAACCAGAAGCCTATGTTATCCCTTTACAAGCTATGCACTAATTAATTTGTAGGGTTACCTGTTAAAGTCCCACAGATAAAGGACCACTTCGAAAACACTCCATGCTAGTTAAATGTTCCTCGAATAAAAGTCGTACGGTCTGACTCCACGGCTGAAACGCGAAACCTTTAAATCTCGTGTGTAAGCCTCTTCAGGGTGCCGCCTTTCTGAGCATTAGAGGCTCAAAAGCGACGGAGTTATAAGGGCGACCTAGAAGTGCGCATCAAATGCCTTATCACAACGAGCCAGGTAGAAACTAAATTGAAAAAAAAAAAAAAAAAAAAAAAAACCTTCCTAAAATGTTTAGGAAGTATGGGATATTTACGATACTTCCGCCTTGTGGTAACTTTAGTATACGTTTGTCTGTTTTCTGAAATAGTTTAGGGAGTGCTACCATGGATGCCTGTGAAACAATTGTATCATACCTACTTTTTTAGCTCTCCTATACGCACGTGTGGCAGATTTACAAACTATTTTTATAGTGTAGCGTGCAAGGTTCCCGCCGATCTATTCTGTCTTACTATGGAACTTCAAGGGGAGACTAAATAATTTCATTGGTGGATGGTCCGTAGCCAAGCTCAGTGCACGATCCCATCTGTTTCGCATACATCTGATTAGAACATTTTTAAGTACGGCAGTCTGAAAATGCTGTTTTTAGCTATGTCGCAGGGTTTCGAAACAGTGTATATGACGAGTGCAGTGTTGTAATGACATTCCGTGCTTGTACGAAGTGTGTTTTCTTTTCGTACATTGGCAGAACGGACACTTGTAGAATTGTTTGGTAAAATACGGATATCCCTGCACATTACATCTCATTTGAAGTGCGTAGTAGGCGTGGTCATCTCGCTGCTTATTAGTGTACACATTTACTTGTTCCCAAAAATTAACTGTTGAGGTGAGAGGGTATTGCGACCCTTGAACAAAGAAGTCTTACGGCGGCCGCCTACTAGCCGTGTGTATATGTGAGTGAGGCTCTGCGCCAAGGGCGATGTTGACCGGCTCATCTAATGCGGTGCCACCTTTGCCACAAGACACTGAAAGGCGTGCAATGGTATCATAGATCACTCCGGCTGACTATTTCAGTGGTGACCCCATCTTTTATTGGCGAAGAGTTTTAAGCAGAGTCCATTGCATGTTTGTAGAGTAGTTTCACATGAATCCCGTAACACGTTGCAAAAGTTTTTTTTTTTTTTTGTTAATGGCCATTTTGAGGGACTCGGAAATTATTTTTCTAATTTACTTGATGTTTTGAAACTGCCATTCCGTCTTCGTTTGAAGTGTATTTTATTTTCATACATAGATACAATGGGCACATGTGGAATAGTTTAGTTAAATACGTATTTACGAACACAATGGAACGCATTTTAAAAGCGTGGTAGGTGGCGCCCTTAAGAGGGCGTGGTAGATAAATAAACGCTGAATTCTTCAATTGAGAGCTACACTTTTTGGATGTCAGTTCATAAAAACTGCAAAAAAGCAATCCTTGATAATTATATTTGCCAACTTTATGAGCAAATATTTACCCAGAAAGATATTTGTTAAGCGTGATCTCTTGCGCCGCATTCAAATGTACTAGATTTCGGCGTCACGAGATAGTTCTTCAGATAAACGTTATTCAAGAAAAAATATTTCTCAGAAAGCTGACAAAAACTATTGTGTAGGATTGCTGTTTTTTTAAATTTCTGCAAGTTGGCTTCAAGAAACCTACAATTCTGAACTGATGCTTTTAGCACAGAATCATGTACCATGTAGTCTTTTTTTAAGATCCGGTGAGGGCGAAGTGGACAACGCAACATCCATGCCATAGACGAGATTCGAACCTAGAGCCTCTTGCACCGTACACCGACGCTGGCCTTAAAAGGTCACGGGTCCCTATTTATGCTGTTCTTGTGAGTTTTATTTTTTAAATCCTGAAATGAAGCATATATTGCAAAACTGTCAAGTAAAAATGTTGGGAGGTGTTCGTACTATGTAGCCAAAACTGTGTCGATAGTTAGTTTTTATAATTTTGGCTTTAATATAGCATAAGTGTCTACAATTTTGGATACGGTATTTTATTTATTAGCTGTAAAGGTATGTTGTAAGAGCCCTGAACAGTGCTGATTTTATCATGTTATGATCGCGGTATACTGCAATTTTCATCACAATTTTTTTTTATTTTTTATTTGTACCAGGTATTTTTTTCTTATTTTAGACACAAAATGTGACTAAATTTGGCACTTATGAAATTTTTTTATCTCTCATAGTCTTCGCGCAATGGCTTGTTAAAGTCATATTTTGCATGTTTCCATTTTAACGACTACACTAAAACCAACTGATATACCAAACTTAAAAAAATACAGCGGATAAAGACATTGAAGATTACAATGACATGCTCATAAAATTAAAAAAAAATTAAAATTATTTGAATTTTAAAAGAATGCTAAAATTAAAAATAAAAATTTTAAAAATTCTATCATTTTTTATACAAATTATTTTTATTTTTTAATTTTATGAGCATGTGATTTTAGCCTGCAATGTCTATCCACTGTGATTTTTTGAGTTAGGTTTATCAGTTGGTTTTAGTGTAGTAGTTAAAACGGAAACATGCAAAATATGACTTAAACAAGCCGTTACGCGAAAACTATGAGAGATAAAAAAATTTCATACGTGCCAAATTTAGTCACATTTTATGTCTAAAATAAGAAAAAAAATATCTGGTACAAATACAAAATAAAATAATGATGACGAAAATTGTGGTAGACCGCGCCCTTAAAGGCTTACAAATGTTGGCCGTCAAACCTCTTTCAGTCAAGACGACGCGGCGAGAGCTCGACTTCGCGTCGTAGCGGTCAATGCATGGAGGAGTCCGGAAGTGCGTATAACCAGCTAGCGGGCGTACAGTTCCACTGCTGTGAGTCATTAAACACGGCATGGTTATACGCATGTGCGCTGTACGGAGTGTGTTGCAGCTGCCTGCGTAACTTGTGCATTCACTGGTCTTCGTACGTACTTCCAGAGGGCGTAGTACATAATTCAATGCTAAAAGCATTAATCGATAACTATAGGTTTCTTCAAGCCAATTTGCGAAAGTTAAACAATAGCAATCCTAGACAATAGTTTTAGAAAAACGTTTTAAACAAAATTGTTTCCAGTGTTGGGAACTTCTGAAGCACAATCTCTGACGCCGGAACCTCGTGCATATAACTGCGGCGCAAGAGATAACTCGTAACGAATTAGTAATTTTGGATAAATATGTACTCTTAAAGTTGGAAAATACCATTATCTAGAATTTGTCATTGAGTATTTTACCCATATTGGCTTCAGAAAAAGCGTAGAAATCAGTTGATTTTTCAGCCTTTATCTATCTACCAAGCACTCTTTTAAGAGATATTGACAAGAATAATTCAAAGAGTATTAAACGTTATTTCGATGTCCTTAAACTACACCAAAAGCGGCGTTTTCAGGATATTCTCTTGTAAACGCGTTGACTGCATTATGCAGGACTCGCACGGGCAATATTTGATGATGAGTTTTCAGCCCGGAGGCTAGTTTGAACAACCTAGGGGGTTGGGGGGGGGGGGTATAGCTGAGGTACGACAAGGCGAGAATGATACTGCCGTGGTTCGGAATAAAGTGAGCACTCGAAAAAGTCGTTCTATTTGTTCTATTTGTAGTCATTTCGTATTTTTCCACGCATAACGGCAAACGACGAGAAATTTCTAACCTCTTCGAACACGGTACTTTGTTAGCGCGTGTAAGATAAATTGTGCAGTCGGTAGAAACCTATATACTTAAGTTTAAAAACTATTAATTATTCATAAAACAGAAATATGGCGATTTCGGTTGATTTTGTTTCGATATTGCTATATTTAAATAGGAAAATACGCTGGACTATTGCGTAATTTTGCTGCCAACCATGCAAGCACTAAGGTAAATTGTATGCTGTATTTTCTAGTGATATTTTTCAAACGTTAAATTTTTAGTGCTCACTTTATCCCGAGCGACCTATAGGCTACTGCTGTGGTTCACCATTGTCTTAAGCAGTATATGGAGGAGGGGGCAACACAGCACCCAATTCTGAACCCGGGACCCTTGGCTGCCCATCCTGTAGCGCTAACTAGTGGCCCAATTAATGGGTGATATTCACACAGAACGTAACTTGTCTCCGTAGTCACACTTCTACAACGAAGATATTGTGTTTTGGTTCTTTACATTGCGTTTGACAGTAAGGGATTAATGATTATATGGGGTTTTCGTGCTATGTACTGGGAAAAGCATCCAGTGTTCGGTTCCAGGTGAGGTCACTCCCGATTTTCGCATTTGAGAAACGTTGCGGCGTTGCCATTCGTCGGCGGTTTTTCTCTTGAAGTATCACCCCTCCCTTTAGTTCCTTCGCTGGTCTTTACTCACCTAATATTATACTTACCACCAGCACTCAATACCAAAATCTCTCCACGCCACCCAATAACGCGTAGTCATCTCGTGAGTTTGTGCGTGTATGTTTTCACACACATTTCTACACAAATATATTTAAATATACTCGCAGGTGTATAATCTTCGTTGCATATGGACTAGTGCGTAGAGGTTTGTACGCAGATTGCGCGTTATAATCAGTGTAATAACAATTGTTTGTACTTTACAGGGAAGGTTCTTGGAAACTCAGGTACGAAGAAATTCCTTGTAAAACCAGAAATGTCGTTGTAGTAAAAATTAATTCATACTATACGTTTGCAATATTACAACGCATTGCTTTGTATTTGTACTCGCAATAAGGAACAGTGAAGTTTGAAATATTTAGTTTATTGTGTTAATGAAAATGAACTAATTTACTAAATAACTATTCCACAAATATTTTTTTCCTATAATTATGTTGGGGAAAAAATAATGTGGATGTACCAGGATTCAAACCTGTGTCCTTATATGCTTGGTGTCAGCGCATATTATCCCTTGTCCACATTGAATTATGTAATGTTTAACTGTTTAAATATTTATGTATCAGTTACTTAATTTAATTAATTTTCTAGCCGTAATTTAAATGGAAATTTACTTTTAATGCCAGAAAAGTGTACATAAGACTGTGATTTGTATATAAGTATAATTTACGACAAACCTGTAATTTTGGTTGACTACGAAGTTTCCTTTAATGCCTCACTCTTTAGTTTTACAATTGTTTTGAAAACAATTTTAACGCAAATTAATACATACATAAAAATTTCACTCTGGCAGTTTTGACACTTATATATCACCGTTTGTTCATGCATTTTTCTGTTGCAATACACCAAACGGATTTTTAGATTTTTGCCCCTGAAATATGACGTATTTTGTTGTCAAAATAAGCCAAAATGAAGCTAAATAATGTTTCGCTACCAAACGGTACATTATTTTAAAAACCTCTCTGGCAAAATTGTGTATTGTATGGCTGTACACAGTCTCAAAATTTTTCAAAGCATTTGGTTAAAAAATATTTGGGTTATTTGCATTTGTTTGGAATAAATGAAAGATCACGGCCTTAATGAAAATCCTTATAACTTTACATAGTAAATATTTGTGCTGTTACAATTTGTATTTTTACGGAACTTTTTTTAGAGTGATATACGGGGTTTTTACTTGTGTAAACACTTTTTGAAGCTGGCTATTGGTTTTAATTGTTACATCAGCAGCTACAATTTTTCTTGGATTGTATGTCTTGCCGAACATGCTCAGTAGCAGCGCTACGTAATATTACAGGAAAGTAATTGCACTGTCAACAGATATGTGAACTGTTAACACATGCACTTGTTTTGTAATCTGTGAACCACGATTCCAACGAACGTTGTGCGTGGATTCTTGTATACACGAGCCTGTCATATTTAAAGTGCCGTGTGTTCTTTTACCGATGTGTTGTAAATTTACTTGCTAGTTTGCCTGCTTAGTAAAGTTTTTATTCATGTTAACGAAACATCACATTCATATATTGGAATTAAAGTGTAGTAAAAAAACAATTACACGTTTCGTAATTTATAAAATAATACTATTGTGCATATGGCTTTATAGCTGTTATGGTCATTTCTAATATTAAATTCACATCTAGCTGCTTGTCTCTGTTAGCCCTGTTTGCAATGTGAACTGAAAAGTCGCAGAAGTAGAAAAAAAATCTTCAAAAATTATTAACAACATATTCTTGTTTGGCTGCATGATGTGTCTTGGATTTTAATATTTTAATGTAACTGTATGATTTATGAATTTTTGTTATTTGTAACTCAAATCTTGAGAAATTGCCTAGCTATTAAAATCAGCTCGTAGGCCTGAAAGGAAGCTATTCTCTCTCTACCTCCTACATTCTCTCTCACCCTCCTACATTCTCTCTCTCCCCCTGCTACATTCTCTCCCCCTCCTAAATTCTCTCTTTCCCCCTCCTACATTCTCTCTCTTCCCCTCCTACATTCTCTCTCTCCTCCTACATTCTCTCTCTCCTCCTTCTACATTCTCTCTCTCCTCCTTCGACATTCTCTCTC
>PNEQ01102899.1:0-17914 GCA_003012365.1 Medauroidea extradentata
GTTAGACTGGAGGGGGTATGTCATAAGGATAGGGAGGGGTTAGACTGGAGGGGATATGTCATAAGGACAGGCGGGAGGGGAGTATGCTTGGTGATAGGCAGGGGTTCAAGGATAGAGGAGCGGTACAAGGACATGCTATATGGATGGAGGGGGAAGGTAGGGAGGGGTAGGAGAGGCTACAGGGGTATTCTTTTAATGGTATGCTATAAGGATGGGAGAGGCTACAGGCGTTGTGCTTTAAGGTATAGGGAGGGGGTAGGAGAGGCTACAGGGGTATGCCATAAGGGTATGCCATAAGGACAGGAGAGGCTACAGGGGGTGGGATATTCAAGGGTATGCTATAAGGGTATGCCATAAGGATGGGAGAGGCTACAGGGGGTAAGATATTCAAGGGTATGCTATAAGGGTATGCCATAAGGGCAGGAGAGGCTACAGGGGGCAGGATATTCAAGGGTATGCTATAAGTGTATGCCATAAGGACAGGAGAGACTACAGGGGTAGGGAGGAGGTATACACTTCCCCTTCATGGCGCTTACGCATAACTTGTACCAAAAGGATCCATTCCCCTCACTTCCCCTCCCCTCCCTCCAGGGCGGGGCTTAAGCTCTCGGCCAATCACAGGCCTCATGGCACTTAGGTGCTATTCGTACCAAAAGACCCCAACAACCAATCCCAGCCAAGACCATGCCCCCCTAATGACCCTCTAGGCCAATCAGAGCCCTTGCTCCACCAGGGGGAGGGGTCGGCCATGTTAAGCTTATGACCGTTAGGCCGGTTTTGCTTCAAGTTGCTGCAGAATGCCCACCCGGTCCCTACTGTCCGCAAGTGCTGTAACTTTGTTTAGAAATTACTTGAGTGATCGTTCCCAAATTATTGAATTGGTGTCCAGTGAAGGAGAAAAGTGTTCAAATGCTAGAGTTGTAAGGTCTGGAGTGCCACAGGGATCGATCTTATGACAGATTCTATTTTCTCTCTATATATACATACACATGATCTTCCGCAATGTCTACGTTACCTTGCATGTCATCAGTATGCAGATGACACACAATTGTACATTTTGTGATTGCCTAATGACCTACTCCCAACAATAGAAAAAATTAATGAAGCCCACGAAAGAATTAACAAGTAGTGTGGTGAAAACACCCTTAACATTAACCCGAGCAAAAGTGCTTACATCAAAATTCGAACACCACAAATCATTAAAAAATCCCTGGTACATCCATTAATTAAAATCAATAGGGAGATTATTACACAGGTCAAAATGGTAAAAAGTCTGGGCGTCCAATTTGATCAGAATCTTAACTGGGTACAACATATTTCAAGGTTGGTGCAAACAGGATACTACCGGCTAAAATATCTCTATAAATTGAAATACATCCTCCCAACATGCTTAAAACTAAAAAAAAGACTGCGACCTCTTGGTCTTATCCTCTTAACTATTGCGCAGGTTTGTTTATTGGATTAGAAAATTCACTAAAATATAAAAAACAAAAATTGCAGAATGCATGTCTTTGATATGCATACAATTTAAAGAGACATGAACACATAACTGAATACTTGAAACTTTCTGGATGGCAAAATATGAAAAGCAGACTATTGATTCTACTTGCCTGACAGATCAGAAAAATAGGATAGTACAACAAACTGAAATATTTGATAAATAAATAAACACATCTTATACATAAACACGGACACTTCACCAGGCACAGAAACAATTTAAGAATCCCAGTACACGGAACTGCTACACATAAAAAATCTTTTACTTATTTAGCAAGTAACCTAGTGTATGACCTGGCACATGAATTTAAGATCTAATCTGAGCAAACTCAACGCCACTTTAAGAAAATAATAATTGTACTTATCGCAGCTTACATGTAACTGCATAATGGAAAGGAGAACGTTGCATATAAAATTGTTGATAACTAAATATCACTGATGTCATGCAAATTGTGAAAAATCTTGTATTTGTAAATTTCTTTAGGTTTTGGTAATATAATTTTTTTTCCTGTAATATTGCAATAGTAAATAACTTCAGGGTCAATTACGTAACTTCGGAAAAGAATAGGCTGAAGGTCAACTCCGTATTTAGATGACATAAACTCATTGAAACGGTTGTAATGTTAATAATTGTAATGTATGTATTGGTAATATCAGTTTTTTGTTTAAGTAATTCAATTTTTTTCTTAAGGCAATTTATGTTACGGTAGTTAACTTTAAGGTAAATTTTGTTCTTTGATTTATTTATTTCTTTAATGCAAATGTTATCACTCGATCCTTTTTTTTATATTTCTTTCTTTGCAAACGTAAATCATTTGATGCAACGTAACACTTATTTGTTGCAAACCGGCCCATGGCTGAACTATACGTGGGTAAATAAATGAAATAAATAAAGTGTAATAAGGGTGTACTACAAGCTACAGCTGCCACATTTATTTTAGCACTGTGTTCTCCCTAAACATTAATTCAAGTTCGTTGAAATTTTCTTTGAATTTTCTTTGGGATTTTTTATTGTTTGTTCAGCAGTAGAATAGAGAAAGGAGGATAGAATGTGGCTTTAGTCATCACTCCTCACATATATCAATGTTGTGAGTGCTGCCTAATTTACCATTTTGTGTGTTCCAGCTAAAGTATTTTTTTAAAACCTTTCACTGAGTTTTTTTTTTTTTTTGTTTCACAGTCATGACTTGCCAACTTTAAATAACTGCACTGTTTTTTTGCATGCTGATAAACACATTTTAAGTAACCTTAACTACAACAGAACATGTCCTAATGTGGCTAAACATGTTCTAGAATGTTTTTACTTGAGTTAAAATAAATTTTGAATAAAGATTTTCAGGAACACAGAAAATTTGTTTAATCTGGTTTCTAGTGTAAGATTGAACTTAATTTGTTTTACGTTGAATGACACTCATTTGTAAACCAACCTGTGATGAACCCAAAATTCTTAAAAAAAAATCAAAACTTTTTCCTTAACGAGAAAAAAATTCCACAAAACTTAATTGTGCAAATAAGTAGAACCTTGTCATCATATTAATTTCCCAGACTCCAACAGTTTCTCTCGAATGAGAGGTGGAACTGGACAATTTGTGACTATTAAAGCACTCACAGGGTGTCAACTGATATTTTGCACTCCAATATCAGAACTTTTCCTCAACCTTTACGGGCCTTTTAACATAACATCGGTCAAGATTTTGATATGGCTTTGCAACATCATGTAAAATAAGCAAAATGAAACACGTAACTATTTGTTACAAAATAAAACTACTGATACAGATTGAGCAGTACCTAAGCTGAGCATAAAGAACAAAAAACATAAAATTATGACATTACAACAGTAAAACATTGAATTCACTTTTAAAACATACTCCAATATGACACATATTAGTCACATTAAAATGGTCAGGCATGGAGGCATGCACAAATGAACTTATATCACTTAATTCTAAGGTAAATGTCTATTATCTGTTTTAAGACCACAAAAATTTGGTCTACAAGTAACAGTTATTACAGACTGTTTTACTGACTTCAATTAAATTAATAACATTTCTTTTTATTTTAATGTGGCTGAGTTAATACTTCTATTACTGTAATCAAAATTATTTCCGCAGATAGAGTAAAATGCTCAGTTCACATCAATTCCATTGCATCACAGTCTGTGTGTGAAATACAACTGTCCCAAAAATTAAATTTTCCAAGCTTTGTTACAACTGCACAAAACACATATTTTGCTGGTAAGTCATTTTCCATTACTCACAATTGTTTTCAAAGTCTTAAAGCTAAATGCTATCTAAACTTGCAGTATATGTGAATAATGACACAAATGTGTCTGTATTTACAATAATAAGGTATAAGATATTTAAATATGGACTTAATTATTAGGATATTAAGGTAAGTGGGCTTTACATTTCGTCGACAGTAAGGTCATCAAAGATCATCACACACTACTAGTACAATTACAGGCACTAAGAGAGGAGTCGATTATAGCCTTTGTTAAGGAACCATCCCAGCATTTAACTGGAGCAAGGGATCAAACCCAGGTCCTCCCAAATGTGAGTCCATATTATCATTGTGCCACCTTGCTCTGTCTTAATACAGTAAATCCTCGATCTACATCATACCACTTTACATCAATTTGAATTAACGTCGCTACTCTTTGAGTACCCTTTTTTTTGGTTTAAATAGCCGCTGATTTAGAATAACGTTGTTAATATATTCTTGCAAGTGCTATAAAGGTTTGGCTATAGCATGTGGGTGGAACTGGTCTGACTCAATTTAAGTTGTTTCAATTCGCGTCACTGTTTTCAGGAACCTAACCCCAACGTAAATCAATGACTTATTGTAATTATGAACACATATTACGAAACACAAGAGAGAAAACACATTTCTGTGACACTAAAATATTCTGAAAAACAGTCAAAGGGTAAATAACATGATTCTCTTAATCTCTGTTAAAAGACACAGAAGAATAGATAACATAAATACAGTTACTTAAATATTAGTTTATGCACAAACTGCAGTTTATATCTTCGCTTAACTCTTTGGCTTAGTATTTTTGCAAACACATTCATTCCGCTCATTTTCTTTTTTTTTACTGAAGCCTTACAAAGTATTCCCGAGCCAATAATACCTATAATAACCTAAACCCAGCACAAGCTGACTGTAGGACAAACACCAACTTGCACTGCAATGTATGCATCAACTTTACGAATATTTTAGTACTAGCACTCTTGTATCCGTAGTTCACAGAGTATATTTACAGTTTACAAATAAATATAATATATAGTTTACACATAATTTAACTGAAGATACTTAACGAAACAAAGTTAAATCACAACTTATATTTGGTTGCAGAGAATACAGAAGTAAACAAAGTTTACTGTATCTGATTGCAGTGGAAATTTTGTGGCCACCAATAATATATTTTGTTGCAGAGAATATTTTCGTAAAGAAAGTACACTGTAGATGCATGAAGTTGAAATTTCATGACTTTTTCAGGACTTTCAAGGCACAGTAGACAGCCATACACAATAACTTTATGTGCAAGACACTTGACATGGAACCTGTACCAAATGAATAAATATGTGATTAAGGCATACAGTTCAGCAGTTAAAATACTACAAAAAAAATAACACCAAAAAATGCCTCCCTACACTACAGACTAAGGCACATCCAGTGTCAGTACATGATTTTGATTTCTGTAATAAAAGACGAAATAGCAAAATAAGTCTTAATAACAAAACCAGTTTTCATAAACCAGTACTGGTGAAGCCACATAATTCTTTTCATGACTTGCTGGTTAATGACCTTATATTTACGTACAGCAAAATTAAGCCACAAGAACAGATTATTACAATACACTTGTAATTACACATGTTATGCAGTGCATGATAAGTTTCAGTATGGAGAATGTTGTAAAAATTGTCTGTGGTAATCATACGTAGTAGTGACATTAGCACATTAGTAAATACAAGCAATTCAGAATCATCATAATACTGTGGACAATGCTTAAAAAATTCTAAGTAAACATATTAAATACAGGTAAGCACAATTATCACAGATAATCTGTTTACAATGCAGATACATATTTGGCTATGCTATGAATATGTTTCTGTGCATCAAGCGATTTGGAAATGGTGGAAACCCAGTTGCATCTGGCATTGCTGTTTTAACTTGCTCAATTGTTATGGACAGCCATCTTGTCACAAATCCTCCAGTCCAGTGCAGTTTAATGTGCAGACAGCATCACTTAGTGCATTTGCTTTATCATGACAACAACACTGTGAAATCAGTTTCGAACTTACTGAATGACGACAACAACACTGCAAAATCAGTTTCAAACTTACTAGGCCTACTACTGTAATTTTATAGTCCACGTTATATTACGATACCTACATTGCTGCAATTAATTGAAACGTGGTAAGCAATACAGACATGATACTGAGAATTTCATGTTGAATCGCTGCTGGTCCCAGAAAACAAAAGGCTGCTGTATTTACATAATGTTTTATAGTTTCCATTTTTAGATTTTTGGATGTATCAACATGCACCTAAACGATAAAATTTTTAATTCTAGCAAAATTTTTGTAGAAAGAGATAGCGTAGTCAGGCTTAAGTACTAAAAATTGTACCAATAAGTCTATGACAAAACGTTGCCTGCATTAGCTTTACTCTCATGGTACCTTCTGCACCTAAGCTGTTATTAGGTGTTCTTGCACCTAGGTGAAATACTAAATTGTTGCAATCATATTATTCTGCACTTGAAACCCTAAACCTTATGCACCATCGCAGGAAGGTGGAGCAAAGGTTCAAAATAATTGTCTATAGGTAAGTTTGAACTTCAGACCAGCCTTCAAATTCAAAGTTGTCATTCAAACGTGTGAAGCCCGAGCGCACGAGCCAGCAGGCACCTACAAGTGCCAGTCATCTAGGGCAGGTGTAGTGCGACGTTGCCACTATAGTTGAGTGGCTGTAACCTAGGCCAGCGTACTTCCCTTGTAGTCCCAGTAGACAGCAAAAGAATAGTGATTTAAACACATTACACTTTAGAAGTGCACACCAGTGCACACTTGTAGATGTCCTTACTTTTGCACGTGTTTAATGTTTGTGAAATTTGGTGTGATGACATTTATCAGAGAGCTGCTGTCAGTTGTGAAGGCTTATGTTCTATACTTGTACACCATCGATGGCTGTGATTTGTTGGGGGGATCTAGTTTTAAGTAAAGGTTAAGGTCATTTCATTCCCTTTTGCTTCACTCATTATTTGTAAGTTTTAGGTTAAGTTCTCCCTTGGTTTTGTTTGCTTTGTTGCGAAGATTGTTTTGATGGCTGTGAGATCTCAGCTCAGCTACAGTGTCCACCCATGTGGTGTCAAACCCAGAGTTGGTGAAATTCTTAGGTGACAAATTGTCAAGGTTCGAGTAGAGTAGCGCAGATACCCCTTTGTTTGGGCCGTGTATAAGTTATTTGTCGGTTGTGTGAGTTAGTATCATATGTTATTTGTTCGTCGTGTGAGTTAGTATCGTATGTTATTTGTTTATAATGTGTGTTAGTGTCATGTAGTTTTTGTTTGTGATATGTGTTTGTGCTGTGCATTGTTTATGTTGTATATTAGTGTGTTGTGTTATCTAGTGTGACATCTGATATGTCCCCTCCAAGCAATACCAGTCACCTTACCCTTTCTTTGTCGGGTGCCTTGGCAGACAGGTGAGTGGGTGGTCATTGTGATCTGGGCTGTCGACCGAGGCACCGTTATCTTCTTACCCAATGTAATGTGTCCTCACACGGGCCCATGGATCTGCGTGGTTTAAATTGTCCTCTCTCATGATAAGCACATTTGAATTAACTTTTTTACAGCTAGGCATCACAAGAAGCTACATTTACCTTTGTGTTCTAGTTAAGTGTTTCAGAGTTACTGAGAATTGCACTGCGCGAGCTCATTTAAACCTTTCTGTCCCTTCTAGCCCACTTGTTGCACACAAAATGAGTTAGAGCTCTCGAAGGAGCTTTTATAACGCGTTTGGTCAGGTCTCGTCGTTGTTTGCCAAAAATTTTGTCTGGTTTGAAATTTGTATTGGTAGTTGTTCACTCGGCCTTGTGTGGCCTGTATCATAATTTGTTAATGCACATTGTGATTGGAATCGCCAGTGTTTCTTTATTGTAGTCAGTGCAGAGTTTACGACGTGCCCTCGTAACTTTCGCTAGTTTGAATCTTGTACAAGTACAAATTTTCTGCGCAACTCTTAGGTCCCAAATCTTTTACGCACGTAGGTAACATTTCAGGTGCGAGGTTATGTTTTAATAATTTCAATTTTGTAAGGCATCTTTTGGATAGTGTCTGAGAAGTTATTTGCTTTTATATGGGACAATGTCTGTTGAAAGGTGAGTAAAATGGCTTCAAACAGTGTGGGGGACCCTTTTTGATGATGGGTCAAGAAGATTTGATAGCTTATTTGATCGAAGCTCAGAGGAAATGGAAAATAATATGTTGGCGACTCAGTTAGAAATGTTAGCCGTCGCTTATGCAAACACATTAATGTTTGCAAATGAAAGGATACATCAAGTTTGTCGTCCACTCACTGTTCAATGTTAATGGTGTTAGAGCCAGAACCACTGTTGGGAGATTTTGTTGGCTGCCAACAGGCTTAAGTCTATGCAAACAGTTGACGAACCTTTTATTTCAACACCTCGTTATCTCGCACCGGTGGTTTGGTGGCTGACCTTTTGTCTGAGGTAATTTCCAATCGTCAATTGTACGTGGATTATAAATATAAAGTTCATTTGACTGGGCCACCAGAGTCAGGAAAAGTCTGGGAAAGTATGTCAAATAAGTTTGTCAAACGATTACAAGGACAACTGAATCTGTCACCACGTTTGTGCAATCAATTGTGAACCACAACAGTGTGCTGAATTTTCCACATTCTGAAGTTCAATTGGTAACTGTGATTTTTGAAAATATTTCACCCATGGCTAGGACACCCAGATATGATTGTCCAACTCCCACTACTCTAGATATGTTGCGGGAGCTTCCCGTTAAGTAAGACGGTAATCTTTAGTCGACTAGGGATTATAAGGCTAAGTACCCTACAAAAAGACCTCACTTTCTTTCTGGAAGTTGATTCTGCATACAGAGCTAGATGGTTTTGTGTGGTACAAGATAGTGCACATTAGTGATTTTGAGATGTATGCAAAATTATTATTTAATCTGCAGTGACTCTATTTTTCCACACAGCCCATCAGAACTATGCACATACAAAGGTGATTCAGCTAAGGGACATGACTTCCTAGATACAAACAGTAGGTACCACATGCTTATGAGAAATTCTGCAGGGGATAATTTACATTCTCAAAAATTAACCAAAGTTCTCATGCAGTCCTTCAGATGAGACACATGAACAAAGTAATGCATTGATCAAGAGTGATGGGGGATGCCATTGGCTTAACAGAAAGTTCTGAAGCTCATCTGGGGTGGATGGTGTCCAGTGCCAAGGTGGTTCATGTACTCAGAGAATTTGGAAATATCTTCAGACACTTAGATAAGACTGATGTCCGACATCACACCAAAATGCCAGCAAAAACAGTCTGTTTTCTCACAGATGTTTTCTCTTTGTTGGACACGCGGAGTGAAACGGTTACTCCATTCACAGATGAAAGTGGGGGTCTTTTGACACAGTTCATTCAGGGACAGTTATGGACTAGTATGTCGCTTATTCTCTCCATGAAGTTGGGAAAAAAACCATTGGGACGGTGTCTACCCAATCCATTCTAAAAAATTCAATTACTTTTTCGGTGACCTATGGGGCATAGAAAAGATCTTGTGACCTATTAAATTATGCCTAATAAACACTTATAACGTCATCACAGTTGCAAAATTTAACTATTTCCAAGAACTATTAAAACAATGATTATATATATTTTCTTAGTTTTTTTTAGCTCTCTCTAAATTTGGAGCAGTTCTTCCTTTTTTTTTTTCTTCCAGCAGTTTTTTTTTATAACTCTAACATCTTGATATTGTGTGCTGTTCTTCTCAACAACAAGTTAGCGATTTTACGAACGTACTCTCGGGAACCGCCAAAAAAATAGCAAAAAAAAAGGGGGGGGGTTAAAGCTGTTAAAAAATGTGATGGAGCACATTGGAGAGAAATGTTCGGCATGCCAGCACTACTACATTACACAGTTTGTCTACCCTAATTTCTTTATATGGCAAAAGCTTACTCTTCCCAGATAACAAGGTCATGGCAGCTAAAGTTACATGCTTGTCTTACAGCAAGCAGATGATCCCCCCTTCCCCCAATATCATTTTACTTTCTCACTGTGGAAAACAACTTGCAATGCCTTTCCTGGAAACTGTCAATATCCTCAACCCCCTTAGTGAAAAAAAATATGCCCAGCAGACATCCAAATTGTAACCCTCCTTTTCGCCTAGCCATTATCAGCTTACTTTCAAGCGTATACTAACGCTGGTAAAGATAATCTCTATTACCTTGTGCATAACAGGATTTTTTGTACCCCGCATCTATCCACACCCAACCACTGAAAATTACAACCATATGTCTTGTATTATGTTATTTTTCCAGTTTTTTAGTATATAATATTTTCCTGGTTAAGTGAGTGTTGCAATCTCCTACTATGATTTCTGGCGCCAATGTTGTGGTCAGATGATCGACTTCATGGAATTTATCCGTGATGCAGGTGATTGACGCACTCTTACATTTGCCTGCTTAAGAGTATTGTGCTGTGGTGGAGTGTGTGTGTGACTGTCACTGCCAAGTGAAGAAAAGGCACGACAAAAAAAGAAGGGACGCATTATCAGCACTACACATCAGCAGGGCAAGCATATGAGAAAGTAAACACGACTGGACAACGGGTTAAAGTGGCATAAGTGAATAAGTTTGAACTCGTTGACTGCGCCGTTTTTGGATTCACTCTACTCTTGCAGCACACATACAATATCTGGGCATGCCATCGTTAAAAGAGGACAAGTACCGAACACAATACAGCACAAAGGTTGAATTTGCAAAGAATTCCTAGCAAAGTGTATGATTATTTTTTCAAAGCTACAAATAAATGAGCGCAATTTAAACACATGAATGCTTGTTCCTACAAGGTGCTCAACTACCCACTTACCCTTTGTTAAATTCCGTGACTTTTTCGTGACTTCCTTGAGATCGTTTAAATTCTGTGACTTTTTTGGTGACCGGTAGACACCCTGATTGGTGTGAAGCAGCACAGAAATTTCACCAAAAAGATGAAGATTGCACTATTAAAATGGATGAGTGCTTACTAAGAAACAAATTTTCCTTGTTCAGCCAACCAGTCAGGATGTCACACAAAGATAAAGAAGTAGCAATTAAAAGACTAAAATTTCTTCTGAAGGCTCTTTGTCTTTTGTCTGGTGTACGCTGGTGACCTTGGTAAGTTTTTCTTCTATCTCTGGTTTTTTCTGAGGATGATCATTTTTGCAAGAAATCCGACCTCATAACATGTTCGGAAAGTCTTCTTATCGAAGTAAACTCTACAGCCAATAATTTGAAATGATAGTGATCAATGCTCCTGTAAAATGTATGCTCAGAGCCAGAGGACACATTCACGACTTACAGAGACATATGTTTCTTGTCTGCGGTGACATTTTGAGGAATGTGTGTGACGTGTCGATGGTTTAAATTATTACATATTTGGCTCCTTAAGAAATTTTAGAATATAAAAAACTAAAGCTGTACCATGCAACTGGAGTGTGTTTACACAAAATGAAGAGATTAAAATAGAACTGTTAGCATATTTGAGTAGGACAGCATGTGGCGACATATTTATGGGAAAACTGACATTGGCTTGAAAAGGTCCTGCACTGAGCCTTTGAATGCTTGCAATTGTGATAGATTGATAATGTTCTCCCAAGAACTCAGGAAGAAGCAGATACATGAATGTTCCTCCATGCTGCAGATGGCATAGTCTACTGTAACAAAGTGAGGTGAGAGGGTTTTACAGCCCTTTAATGAGGAGTGTGAAATGAGGTGAAAGGACAGCACCACATCCATGCCTTAGCTGGGAATTGTACCCAGGACCTATCGCACCGCAGGACGGTGCCTAACCGACTAAACATCTCTACTATTGACAAGATGAAGTAGTGATAACCATTGCTCTTTGCAGATGGATCGCAATAGTCTAATCACATAGCCATATAAAGGTTTATAATACAGCGGAAACCATGAGCAAGGAAAAGTGTGCAGGTATTTTGGCTTTGCTTGGAACCACCGGGTCTGACCAAAATGTCTTCTTGCGAAGGGATTGGTGGGCTATGACTGATCACAGAATCTAGTAAAAAGTCCAGCATCAGAATTAGGATGGAAGAAATCTCTCCACACAACACTGCAAAGCTGGTTGTAAGTATTTTGTCCTATTACTTGCTTGCACTACAACAGTGTTTAAAAAATATTTTAACACATGCTATGTTAATGTTGTGAACTTCCGTACCACCTGCAAGGCAAGCATACAGGGAAATGGTGAACGACAATTGTCAACATTAAGTAGATGATGAAGCTGCATGAAAGCATGTCTTCCATCCATGGCACTAGAGAAATGTGGTAATGATGCAGACCAATGTACATTAAGGAAAGTAGTACTTTTCTAGTACACTTTTTTTTTACGATACATAAATGCAGGTGTTTGCAACCAAGTAAATTAATCACTTAGTAACGTGTATGTATTATTTCAGTAAAACAATCTCCCACCGAATTATTTCAATTAAGGGGATTAAAGAGCGATTGTAAAAATTGTAAGAAGCATCTATTCGTGGTGAAACAATACTTAAATATTTTATGTAGAGTATTTTGGCAATAATTAATTTTTATTAATTTTTTAAATATAATTTTTACTTATTCTTGAATGTTTTTAATTGAATTCCATAAGCTCACAACATGGTTGTATGTTGATATTTCAGTCCAAAACGAACATTCAACATTTATGAAGCCTTCTTATGGGCTTTGATGTCAAGTTCTATGATTTTATTCATTTACCTGCTACTAATAATGCAAATAAAAGTTTGCAGATTGGCACCGATGTACAGGCAATGAACGTGACATTTCTATTTTCTCATTTAAACTATATATTTTCGAAGTTTGGGGAAAACATTCACATAAAAGCTTAGTATGGTTATTATATATTAGGTTACTACCTTCAGATGCTATGTAACACGTTATGTTAGTGATACTGAGCTTGCGAAAATTATGGCACAATGCCCTTTATTTTTATAGACTTCATAGTCAAAAGTATCTGCCTGCTCAGTGCTGTGCTCATAGGTCCGAACTCTGAACTACCAGCAGTTGGCTGGTGTGCTTTGGGGAAGAAAGCTGCATACACTATGTCTCCAGGAAGGGCGAGAGGGTGGGGCAGAAAGTACCGGCATGTCTGCAGTAAAACCCGATCATGTCACTCAGGAGGGTGCCGCCTTGCAAATACAATGTTGTCAGCTGTACTGCCCGACAACTTGTGTGGGCTCTTCCTGACCCACGACAGGACTGGCCATGTGCTGGGTGGTGCATGGTGGTAGAGTAGAGCCGGGGACGGGAAAGACCGGTGCGCCAACCAGGCTACAAGGAAGCCGTTCTTTACAGTCCCAAATTAACTTTTAATTCTGAATCTGAACTACAGTCGAGCCCCGCAACCATGACATCGGCTACTACCACAACAACGCAACTACAACAATATTCTCAATCCCCGCATACTGCAAGCAGGAAATATTATTTAAAATACTATCGTAATTAGAATTCAGCAATAATTAGAGGACCGAATTTTCGCAAATGCCAAGGTACTGCGATAAAATGTGAAAGTCTCATAGAAAATTATAAATTCTCATCGCGAGCACCTAGATCCTCGGCGGCATGGCCAGGCGCATCATCCCGCTGCTCTCTCACTTGGGCCTACATCCTGTGAATGGTTGACAAGAAGAGACTTGCCCAGATGCTCGCACAAAGGAGAGAGTACACGTCTCTCTCCCTGACCCTCTCCCACCCCTACACTCAACCAACTTGTACATACACACAGCCAGTTTGCAACACGTGACCTGTTTGTGTGAAGGGAAAAAGGGGGGAGGGGAGATAAAGAGGAAGACTCAGATGCTACACTGTTGTCAGGCGATTCCAAAAAGCTTCCGCTCAGCTCAGATGACGAGACAGCTATTTGGAATAAGAACCGAGTGTTCTGACTGAATAACAGCTGACATACGCTGTTTCTTCACTAGGAAGAAATGCCGCCGGCAGTGACATACCCGAGACACACACACACACCACGAATACAAAAGAAATTACACTGGGAGAGACGATAGCGCTGTCTCTTTCGCTCACACATGCACCCACACACAACTACTCGTGCTTATCTCTGCTTAGCTTGCTGCAGCTCATGTTTACTGCCTCGGTCTTGAGCTTTTTGAGAAAAGCTGCAAGGACTGTGAATGAGAGGATGGATTAGCATTACTTCTCCTGTGTTAGTGCATTTGCGGTTCTGAGTCATTTACCTTCATGCTCACACAGTTGGCCGTACGTGTTTTAATCTTTTATTTGGCAATTTCAACATTTACTGTACACTAATTATAAATTATAATTTAACACACTAAACATCCCATAAACTTGGAGAGAGAGAGAAGCAATAAATCCTTGTGGGCTGGCCGTTGCATTGTTAAAGTACCGTACACACCATGAGTGTGTGAACAAGGGTGAGCAACTTTTTTTTTTATCTTGGAATGAGTCTGTCTGGGCAGCTGAAAATTAGGAGAAAAATAAAACCAAAGATAAAAGTTCACAGGTGGTGGGCCATGTGTGAAAACTAGCATGTCTAGCCTTAGCATTGCTATTCAACTAACTGCTTTTCTAGATTTGGTAGCGCTCATGTAGGTCTGATACTTTTCCTGTTGGCACACTGCCGAAATAAAATCAGAAACTTGTAACCTTGCTCAAAGTCAATGCGGACACGTGTGTCCACTTCTGTTACTACTTACTGGCTTGGAACTTAAATTTGTGCCACCGCTAAACACAGTTCACGACTAGCGTGCAAAAATAAACTAACTACCCAAGTTAAGTGGATTATAGGTAGGCCACTCCCGCATGCGCGTGCGTTTCCCCCATCCTCCCGAGAATGGCATTGACATCACCAGGCAGAGAGGTACGCGATGCATGCATACCTGTAGTACGTCAAATCATACTGTTGAAGCGCGTGACAATTGAGCTCCGTGGTGTCTGTTGGATCATGTTTGGGTAGTAATACGAACTTATTATGAACAAAAATACGAACAATATTGTGCTGTAGCAGACTGCAAAACTCTGGGGGAAATACCTCACACGGGAAAAACATCTCTTTTCTTGCCTACAGTTTGGCAACTACAAACTCAGACATCTATGTAAACACATCCTACCTCAGATATCAAACTAAAAATTTGTGACTCACTGGTGCTGTCACCCTTCAATTATTGTGCAGGACAATTTGTTGGTCTAGACAAGAAAGAACATTACAGAATTCAAAAACTTCATAATGTGTGTGTATGATACGTAAACATTCTAACGAAAAAACTGCAAATTAACGAGTCATTAGCAAAGACAGCTGGATATGCACAATATGTGCCAATTTCACTATGTCACTCAAATGAAAAATATTCAGCATTTTCAACTGCCAAATTATCTGTTTACAACATTTCATTTAAAAACAAGTATAATATGAGACGAAAAAAATTACATTCAACTGTAAACCTACCCAACATCATACTTTTTTCTTCATGTATGTCATAATTTTTCTAAATATTTTAAAGAAATATACATAGATGATAATGTATGGTTCTAGAATGATAGCTAAATGAATTAATTTTTTATTTATATTAACAATGATCTCATACACATATTAATTTATCTTTTATATTAGCATCGCACATTACTTTTCTTGTGTAATTTTCAATATTATCAAGTGTTTTCGTAAGTTTTGTAACGTTGTAGCACAGTTCCAAGGGTGCCCATCTTATAGATTGTAAGGGGGATTAAGATCATAATATATGTTTATGTCAATAGGAACGGATATAGTCTGTGTATAAATTTGTATTTCAAAACATGAAACCACGTTGATTACGAAACTTATCAAACTGCAAACAGCTTGTTACACGTTTTATCAAAAAACAAAACTAAACACATTGTGGAACATTTGTTAAGGAGGGGGGGGGGCTTAGGCCCACCTGCTTCCCCCCTTTATGGACACCCTTGTACAGTAACATATTTTGTAAGCATGTAAACAAACACGGCAAATTGTAAACTGACTGTTGGGACCTGTCAACTTTGTACTTAGGTTGTTGTTGTTATTTGTGAACTGAACTTTATTGACTGTCTCTTGTGTGACTCTTACCCGGAACTTAGCTTTGTTTTTTTTCTCTTGTGGGCTCGACGAGTCTATCGGGCAAGATGGCGACCTAGCCATAGTTCAAAAACGTGTGGTGTTATCGGTTGTGTACGGACGTGTTTACGCAATGTATCTTCGACGGAACATTTTGGTCCTCCGGGCCGGATATTATTCGGTGTGTCGGGAGTTAGAAAATCGGTGCGAGTCAGACGGGAAGAAGTTGTTTACCAAGGACTGCCAGGCCGTGTAGGAAGGACCAAGAACAAGCTAGGCTCCCGGGTGTGACAAGCCACAACGCTGTTATTTATCATTTCGAACACGGCGTGTGCGGTATAAATAAATAATAATTGTAATATACGGTTACGAGGGATGATGACGGAAGTTAAGTAATACTTACGATTAACGGTAATTTTCGGTAGTGAACGGGTCTCGGAATCATCGTTCATGAACCGGTTCTTGGACGACCATTTTGTGATTAGTGAACGACTCAAAGTGACCCGGTCACTCCGCCTGGTGAACGGCTCCTGCTTCGAGGTATTCAAAACAACAAGAGATGGCAGCAGCAATCATCGCGGCTGCAGAGCTGAGGCTCTCGCGGGCCGAAAAACGTCTGAAAAGAGCTTCAGCATTGGCGGATAAGGCACAGTCTGATCCCACTCAGCATCCACTACTCAAGGCCACTTGTCGGGATTTGGCCCAGGACAGGTCTGGTTTTGACAATGATCATTTACTAATCGCTACCAAGGCATCTAACATTACCGAGTTTAACATAGACGATCATGACAGGCGACTAGATGAATTCGACGAGCTATACTACAAGGTCATGGCTCTTGCAGACACTGTGGCCAAACTAGCTGTCTCCAGTGAAGCACACTCCTCCTCTGCCTTCAATACTACAAAGGTGGCATTACCTACCATCAAGTTAATAACCTTTGGGGGAGATATAAAATCATGGCAAAATTTCTCTAATCTATTTGAGGAGCTGATAGCAAAACACACCCAGATAACAAATGTTGAACGACAGTCGTATTTGAAGTCATCACTGCAAGGTGAACCCTTGTCTATAGTTCAATCGCTCTCACTTGCTGAAGACAATTATGAGGTGGCGTGGAAGATTCTCCAGAGGCGCTACAATAACAAAAGGCTGATAGTGAACCACCATCTTGATGCCCTGATCAACGTACCATCTGGTACAGGAACTTCCACCGCCTTGGTTCAGTTATTAGCAGCGATTCAGGAGAACGTTGCTGCCCTTTTAAGGTGTTAGGTGTGGCTGTCAACATGTGGGATCCAGTGTTGATATATTTATTAGAAAGGAAGTTGGACTCAAATCTACGCAAGGACTGGGAGGTGACGATCACAGATCCAGCAAGTCCATCAACTCTGGACCAGTTTATTGCTTTTTTGGAAGGACGGCAACGCATGTTTGAGTCGCTGGGATCGGGACAAAAACCAAAAATAGTTCAAAAACCAAGCCAACCCCCTTGGAGGCAGACAGGACAGACGAGTTGGAGACAATCACCAGTGCAGCCAACACATTCATTCTTGGGTCATGCCGGTGAGATCAGTGAACAGTGTGTGTTGTGTCAGGACACTTATATACTGTCAAGGTGCCCACACTTCAGTAACAAATCATCTAAGGAGCGGTACAGTATTGCCAGAGAGTACAACTTGTGTCTTAACTGTCTGCGACAATCTCATACTGTCACCTCCTGTCGTTCGAGGACCAACTGTAGAATTTGTGATGCACGTCATCACACTTTGCTTCATGTCGAGTACCAACCACAAGTCAGTCAGGATTCAGGTAGCAGGATAAATTGGAACAGCAATCAGGAGAAGGGCAACAAGGTAAGCAGTGGCCAGCAGTCTCTTCCAACTACAACGTTAACCAGCACTGGAGAGACTTCATTTGTCTTGCTAGCTACCGCAAACGTGGGGGTGAAGGATGCAAGTGGTGGCATCCAAACATGCAGAGCACTACTGGATTCAGGTAGCCAGGCGAGCTTTATCACCAGCAGTTGCCTACAACGGCTTGGAGTATCGCAACATA
>PNEQ01102900.1:0-17910 GCA_003012365.1 Medauroidea extradentata
CGGACGTCAACTACTCAGGAGGGGAGAGGGACCAATGAGCCCTTTCGGACGTCAACCACTCAGGAGGGGAGAGGGAGCCAGTGGGTCCTTTCGGATGTCAACCACTCAGGAGGGGTGAGGGAGCCAGTGGGGCCTTTCGGACGTCTACCACTCAGGAGGGGAGAGGGAGCCAGTGGGGCATTTCGGACGTCCATCAATCAGGAGAGAAGTGTCAAAGTGTCCCAGAGGCTTGGCCAGGTCCTTAATGTCTGACTTCTGGTGCTGATGGCCTTCCTTATATACCTGCGTTCTAAGAGGTTGAGCAGGGTGGGTTTCCTCCCAGAGGGGAATGGAGATAACAGTACCTTGGCAAAGGCGGGATCCATCAGCAGGTAGGCCAATTGTTTTGTGAGTAATATCGCTGCGTGAGCCTGCGAAACATTTTACATCAACAGAAATGCCCAACTAGCTTCATCCACTTGTTCAGAGTTTTACATGGAATAGAGTTTAAGTGCTGATAGAGACATGAAATATGAATGTTATTTACAAATAAGTTGTTTCTCAAAGTAAGTTCACAAAAATCCATGAATTTTAGTTATTTAGGCACGTGGCCTTGGGAGGTATACACACAAGTTGAAGTTCATAAATAACTATAAAAAAATACCAGAATGATGAAACATAACAAATAACAAATAGTAGCATGATCTCTGCATCAAATAGTAATGAAATGGCAAACAGCTTACTCTGAAATTTAATAATGAGTTAGAGCAAACTGCAGCCAAACACAATATAGTTCAGATAAATAATGACGGTGCAAGTGCAATGCGTCGAGGTATACAGTGTTACAATAACCAATTGGACTGCCGACTAGCAGAGATACTGCAGGTGACGTTATTTCCAAGTTGGCTGCTACACAGCCATTGCCATGTGCAGTTGTTTCCCTTCTCCCTCAGCAACTCCTGACAAGCTTCTGTACTCTCACTCTAAACAAAACAAGCGTCATGACTTCCGTTACTCTTAGTTCTGGTGTTAAAAATATTAGCGACTGTAAGTACAGGTATGAATCAGTTAACTTATGTATTAAGAGTGTGTTGAGGTCGTAGAGAGATTGTGTAGGTGTAGTGTAAGGAGCATAGAGTGAATACAGGAGACGTGTGTGTAGGAAACTCTCCAGATGTAGTGGCTGCAGTGGTAAGTGGAGAGGCCCTGGTGTTGGTGCCCATGAACCGTCCAGCTTCAGTCACCGTCGAGCTGGAGGATAGCAGCGACTTAGCGGAGCTCACTGCCAATATCACAGGTACGAGCTCCTCTACATTCTTGCTATCACGACAACCTCCGCTGTGTTGTACATACTGTACGTGGCAGAGGTGGCCCCTTGAAGGTGATTCCTAGTGTGACTATACACAACGCTACAGGTACACACTGCAGCAAGGAGTAGTGAGCATGAGTCGAGGAAGAAATGTTCCAGTAATACTGTCCTTGTCACCACAACTCACATTCATTAGTTGTGTCATAGAGTGTACTGTTCGATGTACTAATACCATGTTTCCTGCAACACAACTATGCTTTTTTGCTGACACATAGGTTCTTCCTCATTATCATACATACTGTACTGTTTTCGTTGTTTTCAAATACTGTATCTCGCTAATCCACATAAACTTTTGAAAAGATACATTTGATACTGTCTTAAAGTTAGTCATTTGAAATATTATGTAATTTTCTTCTGAATCTTGTTTTGGGTTTTGTTGTTATACATTTGTGTTTGACACAGACCTGCCCTCATATAGTTTGTGATGAAAACATCTCTACGTTTACCAGTGATCAGTGAGATAATACACCATCTACTTGTGCTCAGTCAATGACAATACCGTTATAAAATTATTGTAATTAACATAAATAAATTAAACTTAGTTTCCTGGAATGAAGTAAAGCTACACGTTAAATGCTTTAGTGATGATATTTGTCACTGTAACCGTCAAACATATTTCCTCATACAGTAGGATCTTAAGTTTTTCATTCTGTGCTCTTTCTCTCGCTCTCCAGTTATCCCACCTCGCATGTTTCTCTCTGTTTAGTCGTTGATAGCTGCGCTGATGTTTTGTCGCTCCTTGCTGCATTGTGGATTCACATTTCTTTCTATAAACTTTCTTGCAAATTTCTGCTAATTTCATCATCTTGGTACTGTGCCTTGTCGATTTCTGTCATGTGGTAATGGTCTTGTCTGTCGCCTGAAATATTCGCTGTTTTTCTAAGATCTATCCAGTATTGCCAAAATATACTGCAAACATTATTGCTTGAACATAAATTCTTCTTAATACTCTCAGGTACTCATCCTGTTGCTGCAGATTGAATGTAGCATGTTTATTTCTTGCCTTGTAGCACCGTCGAGGCGGAGTGTGCCGGTGAAAGTGTTCCGCAACCGAGACAAGGCAACACTCAGCTTCACAGCCACTGAGATCGGGGAGCACACTATAGATATACGGGTGCGTGACCTCAGGGTCGCCGGATCTCCGTTCAGGTAACCAGCTGTAGAGTTGCTGACACAAATCTACTTTGTTTTCACTTTGCTTATGTAATAGTGCCACAGTGCATTGTACAAGTGGCTACCGTTGACTGTAAACAACTTTGTGATCCGAAAATTGCAATAAATAAATGTTTGAATAGAATAAATTTATCATTGCAGCACTCAGGTCTGGGTATTTTACGTTACTATAAGTTATTATCTCAATTCTGACATCATCTTCTTCAGTTATCAGCTGAACTGCTGTAGTCTTTTCATCTCATTATGTAGTTTAGTAGGGGCCACGGTGTCCGAGGGGTCAGACCTCCCGCCTTCCACCAAGGCGATCCGGGTTCCATTCCCGGCGGTGTCGGTCCCCGGATTTTCGCATGTGAGAATCATGCCGGACTATGCCGTTGGTCGGCTGGTTTTCTCGGGGATCTCCCGTTTCCCTCGCCCCTTCATTCCGGCGTCGCTACGTATTCACCTCATGTCACTCCTCACCAGCGCTGAAGACCTTTGTGTTAAGAAGAGCTGACCAAAATCTCTCACTCTCACTCACTCACTCATGTTGTTTAGTATTCATTCCTATCCTGTGCACTTTACCTACTGTTTATTCAGTTCTCTTGTAGAATAATACAGTGTGTCACTTTCTGACTTGTATCTTCACACCTCATGTATGGGTACATGTTGCAGGGAATATACATAAGTGGCCTTGCTATTGAAGACAGGGTACCTGACTGGCTACGGTCCCCTCTGCTCTCTAAAAACAATATGTGTGTGTATGTTAGTGTGAGTATGTAAGCTGATATGCTGTGTTCTGTGTCACAGGACACACGCGTACAACGCCAAGGCCATTCAGGTGGGCCGCATTCCAGACGGCATTATTGGCCAGCCAGTGGAGTTTGAAAGTGAGTACCTTCCTACAGGTTTATAATTGAACGCCTTGTTTCTTCAAGGGTACTATACTGCGTAACACAACTGCTATGTTTCAAAGCTAGTGCTGTTTAACATATCTTGTATGTACTACGTAGTGTAGTATGCTGGACAAGTTCAAGACTTCATCACACGCTGACTACATTTTCAAAGTTGCAAGCGTAAATATTACAATATAGTCTAATACTGTACATTGCATTTTGTTATGTGTATTTGAACATTTTTGTAATCGTCTTCAATATTACTTAATCACAGTTGTAGTATTACATTCTGATAAAAAATAATACTGTATGTAACGTTTGTGTTAGTTTGAAAACTATGAATCCTACACGTCCTAAGTACTAACTTTCTAAGAACATTAAAAGACTAAGTACTAGGAAGACGCCCACGCACCATATATTTTCACCACAGCAATTTACATAGTTAATGTATTACCTCAGATACAACTGACAAAACACACACATAAGAGCAAGAATGTGTGCACGTACATGTGTTCGTGGAACATGGGAAGTTTCCAGTGTTTGAGCATGATTACGTACAAACAAAAAACTCACTGTTATTGTTTGGTGGCCACCAGCTTAGTCGTGGAGCAACAGAATGACAATGTTAACAGTTTGTGTCACAAATATTTCTCTTGAAAAATAACAAATCACACTTTTCCATTTACATATATAGTACTGTAATGTAAATCAGAACATAACATAATTACTGATCTCAAAACAATCGCTTACAGCACGTTCTTTCATCGCCAACTTTATGTCCACACTCTCGAATATCAGAACAGTTGCTGCCAAAACACCCCTTTGCAACAGCTTGCATTCCACTGTCCAACACATATTCAGCTTTTACATTGCACAAAAACATAGGATATACAAGCTAAGGTACAATTACTAAATAATGTAGACAGAGCTGTACAAGTATTTACAGGGACGTACTTGCGCAGCCCTGGCTACGTACTAGTTTAGTACTGTCATTAGCCTAGTGTCCGTTTCTCACCTCTTTGTTTACAAGATACATAGTTGGCAAATGAAGCTAAGTAAGCACTGCAAAAGCTAAAGCAATTAATTACACACAGTCACAAGTAAGGAAAACAAAAATTCCCCTGGAGTTCCAACATAAGACACCGAAGCCTATATCACATAAAAATTAGTAAAATTTTAGTGTCACCAATTAGCAGGCACGAATTAAATGAGATAGTTGTCAAAATATTGACCTTGTTGTGTATGACCATTGAACGTTACTACGGAGAATCACTTTGGACTCAAATGTGTCTACAACAAGCTACACCCTGTCAATGACCTGTGGGTGGTCGCAGGTAATCAACGGGGCACAGGTTACAATAACAAACAATTGTTTGTGGGGCATAATTATGTAATTTATATTTAATTAGGTTAATGTGGTCAGGTGTATTCCAAAATTGTATGGCCGTTTTCGCCCTGGATGGAATGACTGCTACCACTTGTGCTGTCATAGCAACAAGGTTACAAATATTAGCGAACTATCATTGCAGTAATTAGTGATCTGACAAAACAAAACTACACCTGGTATGATTGCAGTGTGCACATGTGTATGTGTGTGTGTGTGAACAAATTACAGTACATCTGTAGTAGCATTTTTTTAAAACATGTATTGAGATGCAAGGTGAGGGATCAACTTTTTAGGCAAGTATTTACATATTCAGTAAAACCCTGCTAAGACATTTATGATAGGAGATAAAGAAATAACGTTAACTAATGAGGAAATTGTCTTAAAAGGGTTAAATTATACTTGTACTCATAGACAAGGTGCAATATTATAGAACTTACTGTAGGAAACTTCTTAAGAAAGTTTCACTGTATCTGTGTTGTAAATAATGCGTGGTGCAGTGCGCAGCTCTTGCTGGCCGCACAGATAAGCATGCCCTGAGCATCCCTGTGTGTGTGGCAGTTGACGGGTCAGGCGCGGGCTCTGGTAACTTGGAGATCCTGGTGAACGGAGGTCATGTGACTAGTTTTGTGACCAGCCTGGGTGAGCATCGCTTCCTTGCATCGTTTGTGCCTCACGAGGCCATCACGCACCTCGTAGAGATGAGGTTTAACAAGGAGACGGTGCCTGGTGAGTACACTGCAGTAGCTGCCTCATATTCAACTGACGCATGTATTATATGTGTGTGTGTGTGTGTGTGTGTGTGTGTGTGCGTGTTGTGCTGGTCTTGGAAGACTGTCCCTACAGTAGCAAACTGTTTCTACAACACTCCTCTTCATTAAAGCTGTTGACATAAAACCCCTTTGAAACAAATCTCCCTTCTTGCCCCTTATAGTGATACAGTGAATTTAATCACAATTATTCATCCGTTAGTATTACAGTTTAATTCCCTTAGTTTACTAGTCGAAATAATAAATTACTATGTATTAGAATGTGTTGTTTGCCAATATCTTTGTCATAGATTCAGAACTTTAATTTTTAAAGATATTGTATATTTAATAGTAACATCTGTTAATACAAATCTCATTATTACGAAATGTAAGAATTCTAGTGTCTTCATGAATGTGTTAAAGATTGACCAATCTGACCTGACGCTGTCGTCGATGACTCAGACTGTGTAACTTGCTGGCACAAAGTTTACTTTGCAAATCTATGGTAATATAAATAAATATTCAGTATGTAGTTTAATTTGAAAGACAATGCTACCAAACAAAAAAACTTTATACTGTATTTTGTATCAAAAAGGATGATTGGAAAAAATTGCTCTTTATATGTAATTTTTCAAAAATATAAATCTTAAAATTACACTGTAGATATGAAATATTAAAAAAAAAAATTTCGAGTTTATCATACAGCAGTATTCTTTTACAAATTCTACGTAGAATATTTTTTTAAGAGTTTTATAGATGGATTCATATTTATTGTTAATTGAGCATACAACAAAGCTATTTGAACTTGTCATTGTGTAGATACACAAATGACAGACAAGACAAACAATAAAGCAAGTAGACAAGACAAACAAAACAATTTTCCAACAGTTTAATTGTGCTTGCATTCACTGTATGTTGGGACTTCATAAGTTAATCAATACCCTACATACAGTACATTAAACGAGATAAGAGGAGCAGATGGTTGTTGATATACATATACGTATATACTGTGGTATATTTAGACCTGCGAGGTTGGCAGTGCGAGAGCATGACAACAGCGATGGCTACACCAGCGTTACAATTGCCTTGAGCAGTGCGGTGTTGTTCTGTAAGCATTCCCCAATGCATAAAAGCACTACACATACCGGTACACTCACAAGTACCGTATGCTGACATTTACAAGTCTGCTCATGATTATTAACAGATAACATGTACATATACTAAAGTTACAACATCTGTATGACCAATATTTATGTTTGCTTAGTACTAGGATCAGAAATGTAATTGTCAGACAAATATTCTTGAACACTATAAAAAGAGTTATTTAGCAGAAATTTATACAAATGCTCTTTGAACTGGCTAGCGCTATTTAGAATTTTGGTACGTTGTAGTTTATTGTAGAACCTTATCCCCGCTTTATTAATAGTCTATAGTGTCTGCGCTCTATTTTCATTTTTAAATTGAAATTATTCGTAGTTCTGGTGTTGTGACAATGTGTCATATTTAATTATATTTTTGTGTACGTATGTAAAGGATTGTCTTGTAGGTATACACGCAAGGTACTGTGAGAATACCTAACACACTGAATATGTTTCTGCAACTTTTTGTTGGAGGTAAGTGTTTCATTACGCGCAAGGCCCTTTTTGCGCAATAAACACTGATTTTAAGTTGTATTTACTTGTATCACAGAAAAGTATGCCATAACTGATGTGAGAGTGGACATAAGAAAAATAAACTGATTTCAAACATTTAATTGAGGTTATTGCTGATAGAGATTTAAGTATATGGCAAGACGTGTTCAACTTTTTTACAATGTGCTTTAAATGGCCTTTCCACGATAATTTGTCATCAATATTCAAGCCAAGAAAACAGTTTGTTTCACACAGCGAATAAATTGGTTTTGCACATTTATTTTTGTTTCATCAGGTCTGGTTTTTAGATAAAAACAGGGTGCACTTAGTTTATTACAGATTTAATGCCAACTTGTTGGAAACAAACCAGGAAGTTAGTTTGCAAATAATATTTGTCGCACTGTTTTATAGAGTTACATTCTGACATGGTTTTTCGAGTAAGTTTGTGTCATACACAAATGAAACAACAGATACATTACTGAGTTGAAGTTATGAATCATTTAAATAAACAAAGATGTCCAAGGACACTCCCTTGCGAAACACCTGCATTTATCTTTTGTGGATGAGAATGACATATGTCAAGAAGTTTGTTATAATTTATTGTTGTTACTTCAACAACTTGTCTTCTATTTGTCAAGTATGAATTTAGTAAGTTATTTGCCTTTCTTCTATATGTTCTAATTTCTCCAGTAAGAGTTTATGATCAATGGTGTCAAATACTTTAGTTAAGTCCAGGAACATCCCCAGTAAATTATGTTGAAAGTTGCTAAGCAGTTTGAATTTTGTGAGAAAATTAATTATTCTAATTTTTAGTATTATTTCAAACATTTTTGAAAATGAGCTTAAGTTAGTAATGGAATGGGTCTATAGTTTACAATTTTAGTTTTATCTTCCTTTTTGAACAATGGAATAACTTTAGCTAGTTTGAGATCATCAGGAAAAGTACCTGTTGAAAAAGATTAATTTATAATGTGAGTGAGTAGTTGTACTATCATTTTGACACAGTTTTTTGTTACTGCTTCTGGAATGCCACTCACACCTATAGAATTTTTATTGTTCAAACTACTGATGCATTTAGTCATTTCAGAAAAATTGACTGGATATATGTAAATAGTGATATGTAACTGCAATTTTTGTTTTCAAGTCACATGTTGTCTGTTGTTTTATTGAACTACAAATCTGTTCTGCTATTTTACGGAATTACCAGTTTATATAATTTGCTGTTTGAAGAGCAGATGTTAAAATCTTTCCATTTCATCCATTATTTACATATTTTGTTTTGCAGATTTACGTGTACCAGATTAATTTTTATTACCGTCGAAATAGCTTTAGGGTTGTTTTTAGAAGTTTATATTTACTGGTCAATGAGAAGTTGTTTTGCTTTTCTTGGAATCGTTCTATAATTGTTTTTATATATTTTATAATAGTTATCAAAATTTGATTTATTTATTGAATATCAATCATATTAAAATGGATTTCTCATTTAATCTCATAGTCAGAAAGCAGAGCCTTTAAGAACTTTACAGCATCAAATTTACTTCCTTTGATGTGCATCTTTACTGAGGATGGTAGTGTAGTGTAGTGTAGTGTAGTGTAGTAGTGTAGTGTAGTGTAGTCCATGAGGAATGAATACAGCTGGCTGTACCTGTGTGGACGAGGGACTTTGCTAGAAAAGAAATTGTCAGCTGAGTTTGTTGAAAATTGCTGGTATTTTTCTGCGATGCCAACATACTTTGCATACATACCTACTGCTTACTTTAATTTGACCTACAGTAACTGCTACAAATAATAATTGTAGAAATTTAACTAAAGTAATGAGGAATTCAAATGTGCTTAGGTAGAACTGAAACTCTTATTCTTATTTGCCTGGAATTAGAAAAAACTGTGATGAAATAATATAAATAAAATAACTTGTTTCATGCCCTGTACATACAAGAAAACATTTCAGTTCACATGTTTATTAGGAAAGTGTGAAATACTACAGGTTGTCCATAAATTACTTTTACAACTTAAATCTTTAATAACAACCTACCTGTTTTCTTCAAGTGACAAAAAGAAAACTCGTAAAGTTTTTTTTACGTCTTTCATATATGCCAACGTTAGCACCACTTATGGCACGTGTTCAGTTTCTCTCCATGCATGCTCCAGCATCTCAACGGTGACATGTCGAAACTCATTGTGAATATGTATCTTCATGCCCTGTGCATCTGTAACCTTGAATCAGTATACTTGATTGTTTAAGAAATCCCAGAGAAAAAAAACAGGTAATCGTGGATGCCTCCATCTCGTCCACTCCACCTGTACGGAAACTTTTCATTCAGAAATTGACTGATATTGAGACCAGTGAGGTTGTGCCCCATCTCTGTGGAAAATGACGTAAGATTGCATGTGGTGCAATTTTGGCACAGCAAACTCGTGTAACAGGTCCAGGTAAACACCATTATTGACTGTAGACACTGTGAAAAAGATTGAACCAGTGATACTACAGGATTTGTGGGAGGATCTAAGCCACAGTAATACACAGGGCAGCCATTGCTGAGAGACTTTGGGTGATCCCGTTTCCAGTGTTGCCACCTAATGGAACATCCCCCTTCTTTAGCTTTATTAAAGCCTCCATAACGTTACACTTTCTGAGCCTATTGTATTCACTGTTTGCATGTTACTTTTAAGATCTACACCATTGCAATGTCCAATACCAGTGTCCTTGGTACAGCGATACCTTCATAGCAGCTACCCATAACTACTATGTACATTGACTGGTCATTTTCCTGGTACAAACGATTGTATCCACACGTAACTTAACCCTAACCTTAACAGTAGCTACAACTATACATAACACTTATTCTTTCAGAGTCTATGTCGTATAGTCATTCAGCCATCTAGGTTTCTTAATCACTCTCTTTGCTTTATCATTTGACTGTGACTGATCACTAGTAGATTCACTGCCTGCTATTTGCAAACTACTAGAATTCTCCCTCTCTAGGGCACTGAAGCCCATCTATAAGATGACTGTCTGTATCACTATCTATGTCTACTGGTGTGTGACCCGCCTGCATGCCTACAGGGATAGGACTAGGCTGCTCCTATACCTTAATCCCAGCTCTGCTCTCTCGCCTGGCCTTCCTAAGGTGGCTACTCGTTCATATGGTGCAGGTACGAGAAACCACCTATTTCTCCTGTACCTGCCTCTGTTAGTATTCACTAGCTAATACCTTGGTTCTGACCCCACATGCTCAGTTCTTCCATATTCTCTAATGTCGCTGACCTATACTGAGTCATTCACTTTCAAGTCTGCAAGAGATTTTACCTTATGCCTCCTGTTATAGTTCTCCTTTATCTTTTCCCCTGTTCGTTCCTCGCTTTGCTGCACCTGTCTGTGGTCAACAGGTTTCATTCGTTGGGATGCCAGCAAGGGAAGGGTAGACCTCAGTTTGCGATTCATCACAAGTTCCTCAGGACTGAACCTATTCTCGAGAGGTGTGCTATGATATGGTAACAAAGCAGGACAGATATCCTCATTTTTTTAAGGAGTTGTTTGGCTACCCAAGCTGCTGCCTCCACCTCACCATTGGACTGATGGTAATGTGGAAATGAAGTTACAATTTTGAAATTGTACTCCTCTGCAAATTTTTTGAAGTGACGTGAAGTGAACTGAGATCTACTGTCTTCTCATAGCACCTCTGGGATGCCATACCATGCAAAGACGTTTTTAAGTTCCTTTACCACTATTTCCTCAGACTGAGGAGTAATGGGTGAAAGCTCAAAATGCCTAGAATAATAATCAGTGGTGATTATGTACCAATTTTTATTTTTGAACAAATCCACACATAGGTACTATTTGTCATGGACGCTATGGAAATTTCTGCTTTAGAAATGACTTTTTAGGGTTGCTTTGTTCCTCTATACACTTTGGGCAGTTTCTAACCATATTCTCTAACTGTGTTAACATTCCTATCCACCAAATAGCAAGCTTAGCCCTTTCCCGACACTTTACTATTCCCTACTGTCCTACGTGAATAAACTCAGTACATTTCATCTGCAAGGTAGGTGGGACAATGATTCTAGTTCCTCGTAACAACAGGTCATCTTCACATGAGATGTCATGTCTGAACTGGTGATAAGGAAGCAAGTTTTCTGGAACATCACTTGTTTGTGGCCATGCCCTGAAAGAATATTCTTCCAACATTTTACACATAGGATCCTTTTCTTGTTCAGACTGGATGAGGTAAAGAAATTTATCCTTGATAAGATATGTTGATACAATATTCTGCACCGTTGCTTCCACCTCCTGAGCCAGCTCCTGATCCCCTCCTTGTAGGACTGCTTTTGTGGGATTACGTGATAACACATCTGCCACTACCAGTGTTTTGCTGGGAACGTAAAGCACTGTGTAGTCGTACTTCATGAGCCTGATATGAAATCTTTGAAGTCTGGGAGTTAATTCATCTATTGACTTTGTTTGTAAGATCTGTAGCAGCAGTTTATGATCTGTTTCTAACTGAACCTGCAACCCAATATTGTACTGTTGAAATTTTTCTGCCCCCCATGCTAGGGCCAAAGTTACGATGGCCTTTCTTGTGTCGGTCCCCATACAAACTCTCTGTCTATTATAAGATGAGAGTATAACGGTTCCAGCGTGTCTGCTTTACCTGCGAGATATTGAGAGGAGAAATTTACTAATCCCAAAAATTGTTTTGTCTAACTTGTATTACTGGGTTGTGGAAAATTCAGCAAGGTTTCCACTCTTTCTGGGTCCACCGATATACCCTCCTAAGTACTTAACTGAAGTCACACCACATACACTTTGCTGGAATTTATTGTAACACCTTCTGCATCTAATCGACATAGACCTGTTGTGAGGGTAAAATAATGTTCCTCCATAGTCAATGCATAAATCAGATTATCTCAATAAAAAAGATTTCCCCTGGGAGTTTTCCAGAACCTGAGTGATTTTAGCTGAAAAATACTTGAGTGTACAGGAAATACCAAATGGAAGTCTTTTGAAACAATAATATCCAAAAAGAGTGACGAATGTTTTAAACACTTGACTCTATTTGCCAACTCCATCTGATAAGAGCCAGACTAAGCATCTAATTTTGAAAAGTGTTTTGCACCATGTAGTTGAGCTACGTTTGTTTCTGTACTTGTAACGGGAAAGTGGAGTCGACATACGCTTTTATTAAACATACTGTAATCACCACAAATACGCACTGCTTTTAACTTCGGGACTACCACAATTGGTGCTACCCACGCTGTAGGCACAATAACTGGTTCAGTAATATCTAGTGTTATTAACTTGTCAAGTTCAACGTTCAGTTTACTTAGAAGTGGTATGGGCACTACCTTAGGAACACTCTGCACAAACTGTCGTGCCTCATTGTTCAATACAAATGTCACTTGACCTTTCATCTTGCCCAGGCCCTTCATCAACCTTGGGAAGTGTGATGGAACATGTGCTTTTGTGCTCTGTGGTTCTACATTATTTCCATTATGGACATTTGCCACTACACAGCTGTCGCCCTTAAAGTAAAGAATACATAGATTTTGCGAACTATTTCTGCCCAATATATGGGGTTTGCAATCCTGAAATTACAAACACTGATTTATTTACTCTACCCTTAGACTTCAGTCCCAGATATGAAACTCCATAACATTCAAACTACGTCCATCTGGACGTGAAATGTTTTCACCAATGTTTTTAACTGACTCCAGAAATGTTCCTGGTACAATGGAGATCAGAATACAGGCTATGTCTGCACCAGTGACAATGAAAAAGTCTGCCAACCTCTGAAAGTCAACTATGTACTCATGTGTGGTCCACTTACTTGTTCCTAGAGAGTTGAGCCACAGACCACCTATGAAGTGATCCTTGTGTGGTTCGTTGTCACGTCTGTGGTGGTGGTCACTTCCCAGAACAGTGTAAACCTTACCTCAGTTAAAGATTCATCCTGCCTTGCACACGGACGCCCAATGCTCGAACTTGTTACATGCGAAACATATGGATTTGCATGCAGGTATTTAATCCTCTGGTGCATTGATAACCCACAGGACAGACGCTTCTCTTCCGTCCTGCCACGGCGATGCTTTGAGTCTAGTAGAGACTTGTGATGATGAACGCCGCCCCATCTGAAGTCTATTGACGTCCTCATCCGGCTACTGTTCTCTGTGAAGTTCAGACGATTGGCATGACTGGATTTCTGCCTGCTTGGTGGCCAAGACTGCTTCTTCCAATGTCAGTTTAGCTTGTAGCTGTAATTTTTCACTAGTTTTCTTGTCTGCCATTTCCACCATGACTCTTATCACGGATCAACTCGTTTTTTAAATCATCATAGTCACAGCTTTCCACGAGAGAATGTAACGCAGTTATGAACTCACTGACCGACTCACAGGTAATTGTACTATGGTGTTAAATTTGAAGCGTTCGTATATCACATTAGTTCTTGGTGTGAAATAGTCTCAAAATGCTTTCAGAGCCTGCTTTTGTGTACCAGATGCGGGGTGGAATTGAGTCCAAATTTCTTCCGCTCTTTCCCCTAAAACGTACAGAAGAATATCTATATTTTCTTGATGCAGCTTTTTGCAGTAGCCAGACACTGACATAAACCTTATAAATCGTTCCTCACACGCCTGGCCATGATGACGTGCTAAGAAGTCCATCGGCTGTGAAGGCTTTATATTTCTAGTACCCCCCCCTCGTGGATATCGTCGGTCATGTCGTAAACTGTATATACGCTTTTCTTACTTCAACAATATGCTGGTTTCCATTTACCACTGCCACCATGTACAATTTGTGGAAAGCTATAAGTCGCAGTAATACACAGGATGGCCATTGCTAAGAGACTCCGGGCAATACCGTTTCCAGTGTTGCCATCTAATGGAACAGATACAGTTGTACATAAGCCTGCACCACACATTAAATTTGGGACTGTCTTTTTTCATTTCATGTATAACACGAGGAAGCTGTGATCCCCAGACAGGAATGTTATGATTCATTTTGCCTGATACAAGAAAAGTTGACTCAGCAGAGAAACAAATATTATTCAAAAAGTCATTATTTCCATCAATCTTGATTAGCATTTCCACTGCAAACTCTTCATGCTGAAATGTGTCCATAGGCTATAGTGACTGAAACAGCTGCATCTTGTAGGCATAAAGTTGTAATCTGTTGTGGAAGATTTTGTAAACAGTTCATCTTGGCATTTCCTACTGTCTGGCTGCTGTATACACTGATTTCGTCGGTCTCCTTGCAAATGCTTGTCATACCTTGCACACTGTGACGTCTGAAACAAATGTGCGACCCATCCCTTGTTTATATCCCACACAACATAAGGATAGCCTACGGACAGTCATAGGATATCCACCCCAGATATTGAGGATATCCACAGGATATCCTACGATGTCCTACAGATATCTGTTGAATCTCCACTGTCAGTCCAAATGTCCTCACCACGGACATCGCCAGGATTACTGCAGCGGACATTTCCAGGACCTCCGCAGCGGACATTTCCAGGACCTCCGCAGCGGACATTTCCAGGATCTCCGCAGCGGACATTTCCAGGACCTCCGCAGCAGACATTTCCAGGACCTCCGCAGCAGACATCCCCAGGACCTCCTCTGAGGACATCCCCAGGACCTCCTCAATAACTTAATATTCATTTCCAGAAAGTTTCCAAGTCTGCATTTCATTATTTTTTAATCTTGCAGCCTTAATGCTTTTGAACTTCTCTCAACCACCCATACCATTAGATAAGCGAAGGTATAACACTTATATTGGTTAAGGGAAAAAAAACCACATTTGAAAAATAATATTTACTGCTTGTCAGAAGCTAAAATTGGCAAACTTCTAGTAACAGCCGTCAAATATGTTAGTAGTGAGGACGACTCTGCTACAGACATTCTATTCAAATGACGAGCAGACATTTTCTCTTTCAATTTCGGCATTTCTTTACCTTGTTAACCTACTAACATAAAGCAAGCCAAAATCTACACAAATAAGTTAAAAATATTACCAAAAGACGTAAAAAAGTAGCGTAAAGTGGGTAAATAATTTCTTCAAAGAATATGAATTCATTGTATAGTTAAACATAACCAAACATCAACCACGAGGAGAAAACGTCTGGTGAAGTGACCAAAGGAGAACAATTAACACTGTTTATTTTGTGCATTAATTTAATTAAAAAATCCTAATTGCTGGAATAGTGTAATATAAGTTACTTACTTCAAATATTAGCAGCTATTCTTGTAAAAATTGCACCACACCAAACCGATGATATATGCGCCAAATTCACACAAAACTCAACAGTCGATTCAAACATATGAAAAATGATTAGGCAAAGCAATAGAATATCCAGCGCGGATGCCACACGGACATTCACTCAGTAATAAATTTTTTTAAAATTATTTTTATTAACACTTCTTTTTTTAAATATTCCTTTCAAGACAAGTAGAAACAAAATTTAAAATAGTAAAAAGTCATTTTACCTGACTCGCTAGAAAACTTTAAGTTGTGATATGCACCAAAAATAATGAAATTCTGGAAATTTTGCAGAAATGTTATATTATTTCAGTTATATTTCCTACACATAACTTAAATATTTTGTGTTATGTCGTGTAGGAAATGAAAAATATTCTAAGGACATCCATAGGATAACCTGTGCTGACATCGATATCCTGAAGCTATCAACAGGATGTCTGGGACGTTAAGTGGCTGTACAAAACATACTACGGATGTCCATATGATATGTGCTGTGTGAAATAGAACACTGTTTACTTAAATAACAAATGTCAAAACCGAATAGTTGGTTTGGGTTCCCTCCTATACTGTGTCCGAAAGTTTCTTTGCACGTGGGTTTTAGATTTTGTGCTTCATCCTGTGGCATACACATTTTTCATCAGTAAACATCACCCTGAACATAAAAACACTTTATGACTTATCTTGTCACATGTTGAAAACTGTTTGTTATTATTTCATATAGTTTTAAAGTTATTAAAATCTAAATTTGTAATGACACTTTATGAACTACTTGTATAGTCAAATGCTTCATCACAACTGTATTAGGAATGAATTGTGATGAAGAAAGTAGAAGTATATATCTTGTATATGGAGTGAATTGTTAGTGATATGAACAAGAAGATTGTACGTGAAGGTAATGTCAATGCTCCAGCATAGAGCTGTTGTAAACTTGTTGCAAGGTAAGCGCACAATAATACTGTATATTGTCACAAACTGTTTATCCTGCTGTGTAGCTATATAGTGTACCTGGAACCCACAGCATCACCAGAAGAACTTACTGCTTCTTACCTGAGCAGCAAACCTAGGCCTGTTGCCACAGTCTCTCCTTAATACTGTATTTCACGAAGCCATGGCACAGTGGCTAGAGTGCTTGCCTCCCACCAGGTAGATCTGGCCTCAATTACCAGCGAGGTTGCCAGCCCTTTCCCAGTTTTATGCTTGTGAGTCATGTGCTGGATGTTGCTGTTAGTCAGCAGGTTTTCTCAGGGTGCTTACATTCCTACTGCCCTTCTCATTGCAGCACCTCATGTCATGTCACGGCAGATGCCTACAGGCACTCAATCAGAAATGTGCTCCCAGGGTATGATACCGAGCCCTTGAGTATCCTCCGCATGCACTCTGTATCATCATTTGTTAGCTTACTCATTACTAAGCATCGCGACCTCATTTAGGTAAGTGTATCTCTTGACTCCATCCAGAGAGGACTTCAACAATCTGGCTACAACTGTAAAACCCTATGTAACGACCGCCTTTATTATGACCACTTCTCTATATAGACAATATTCTTGGAAACCATGAGGTGTTGAAATAGGGGTTTTCTGTATTTATAACGACTGCACCTTTATAACGACCCTACTTTCGGGAACTGTGAGAAGTCAAAATAGGGGTTCTCTGGAACTGCGTGAAGTCATTATAGCAAGGTTCTGTATATGTAGTAACAAATTAATTTTAAAATTACCTCATTTCCTACTTCTTTTTGTGCCATGGAATATTGCTGCTATACCAGACTGAAAGACTTTTGGCAGGAACATTTATGAAATCCAGTACTATTGTTACATTTGGTCTAGAATAATGTTTTAAAGCTGTTATATGTATGACAAAAATAGTTTTGTGTGTAAAAGTAATAGAAATGTTGGTTGTGTTGTGACAGTGTAGTTTCATCAATATATTTAAAAATCAATGTGGTATGTACGTTCTCTACGGACTTCAAAACGGCTGGAGCGATTTTGATAGAATTTTCTGGCAATTTTCAGATTTGTCCAGTGGGTAATCCTGTGAAATTTGGTAGCAATCGGATAAACTGATTTTTTTTTTCTTTTTGCCAATTTTGTGTTATGTTTCGCTACAAATTAATTCATAATAATAATTAATACTTAATTCATTATGTAAGATTGAGACTTGGAAGTGCGCGGCATGTCAATGTATATACTTCAATTCTTGGCTGTAGATAATTAGTGCTACCCAGGTCGCTAGTATTGTATAAATAACATTATTAGAGAATATTTTGTATCAGATAGTCTATTGAAAATTAAATGTACTGTTGCGTGCCATGTACCTGGAGGCCAGTGGTCGGCGGCTGTTTCGTAGCACCTTGAGGGCTGGCCGATGATTCAAAGCCCGGGGAATCCCGCCGAAACTACGTCATAGATACCTGTCCCAACTGCGTCTTAACCCTTCGAGGGTGGCCGACGTGACTACAAGCACATCCGAAACATGATGAAATATCTATTTTTAGAC
>PNEQ01102901.1:9921-22333 GCA_003012365.1 Medauroidea extradentata
TATATATATATATATATATATATATATATATATATATATATATATATATATATATATATATATATATATATATATATATATATATATATATAAATATCCATCCTACAGTGCATATCTATGAAAAGAAGTGTGACATATTAACAACCCGGCATTTGGAAGTATGATAGTTAAAGATCAAATATAATTTGAACATATTAAGAGTTTTTGCAATATCCAAAATTGCTTTCCTTAGTAGTAATCATTTTCTCTTAATGTCGTCTTGTTGAGCAGCATATCGACCTCTGGTATTTTAGTTTTACTATGAGTGACCATGTTGTTGAAATAAATTATGACTGTGCAGTTTTAAGCTTAGTTCTCTGCTGACGTTACCTGACAAATTTTAATACTCTCCAGTGTTTTGTAGTTTATTAATCCAAGAGTAGAAGCATAAGCTGTGTGCGTGATTGATTTTTTTTAGAGGTTTGGTGTTGGTGTGGTTACATTTATCATAGAATATTTGTTTTACTTTACAGGTCATTAATTAGTATAAAAATTTAAGATCACATTAATATAAGAAAGGTAAAGACTTCAATTACTAATTTTTCTTAATATTAAAAACATTTGAGATTATAGGCTACTAGTGTAATGTGACCATAGTCACAGTCATCTCCGGCACAGAAGATATGAATTGTTTTTAGTTAAATATAAATTGATTTGTTATTAGTTAGACATGTTAACCCAAAAAAAAAGAAAAAGGCAGTGAACTATTAAAAGCATTGTCAAACTAGTACACTTTATTATGTTACTTTCTGCTGTACATGGGCATTAAAGAACTTAGTTGAAAAGAAGTTATCCTGGAGTTGATTTGTGTTGTCAGATTAAAGGGTTTGTCAAATGCTAATTTTTCAGTTTTGAGTTGTGAATAGAGTGACACTGTTTTGAGAAACAAAGAATGGTATATTAATATATTATATAAGCCATGAAAATGTTTTATAAAGACAATTTAGTGACAGTTTTACTTAAGTTCATTAATTTAAAGTGTGTCTAGGTACATTTTATCTGTACGAACATGATATAGTGTATGGATTTTAACTACTGTGAGCTTTAGATGAATTTGGACTAAGTAAAGAATACAACTCTCCTAAGAAGTTTCTCATTTAAAAAATTTCCTTCTTAAGAGGGTGTAGTACATAATTCAACGCTTAAAGCATTAATCTATAATTGTAGGTTTCTTGAAGCCAATTTGCAAAATTTAAACAATAGCAATCCTAGACAAAAGTATTAGCCAACGTTTTAAACAAAATTGTTTCCAGTGTTACGAACTTTTGAGGCACAATCTCTGATGCCGGAACCTTGTGCATTTAAATGCGGCGCAAGAGTTCAAGCGTATCAAATTAGTAATTCTTGATAAATATTGTCTCACAAAGTTGGCAAATACCACTACCTAGTATTGTCATTGAGTATTTTATCCCAATTGACATAAAAAAACGTAGAAATCAGTTGATGTTTTCAGCGTTTATTTATCTACCATGCACTCACAATAAGGTGTATAATTTTTCACCTAGTCTATAAGTACATAAGATGTAATTTGCCCTTTTAAGAAGTTTTCCTGGTTAATAAGCATGATTTCTTTTAGCCCAACACAAATGTCTTAACAGGGTTCTACTGTACATCCAAAAGTTTGAAGTAAGTGTGGCTTTTAATAGAAATTGAGTAATATGTCTTTATGTAGTTTTTAATTTTTAATGTACGTTTTGGTTTTCCTCCCAATTTTGTTGGAAATTAATTACATATTACGTAGTTGTAGTAACTTAGTTTTAATGTTAATATAAGTTTAATATTAGTTATGCTGTATAGCAGCAGTGACTTTATTTCGTTCGTTGTGAACATGTTAACAGTGATTTTTTTTAATTGGTAACATTGTTAAGTTTTAACATGCATTTGTAAATGCAATGAATCTTTGTGTTCACTATTTGTTGTCTGGTGTATGCTTCAGCATTTGTTTGTCATACATCCTTTGTCTGCAATAAAACTATTTTAATTGTTAATAAATTGTGTTAGCAAATAGGTATAAAAAATCAGTAAAAGCGGTAAATTGTTTGGAAGAAGACGACTTGGTTGCATAATACTGTACTGTAATAAGTTTGTGTAGTTCTATAGTTGCAGGGGTGGAAGATATGGTTTCTGGTTGCATTTACTGTACAGTACATCATATTTATTCAGAGAACTCAGAATATTTAATTTTGAAGTCAGCAGTACTTAATACTGCAAGTGTGCCCTTCATCTTTAAATTGAAGGTGCAATGGAGATTTTACCTATTTTTATTTAGAACTACATTTCATGTAATGAATGTCTGTACCTACTTCTTTACTTGTGTCTTTATAACTTGAGAAAAACTAAACAAAAAGAGTTCATTTTAGCTCCGTAAAAAGAGTGCCGCTGTGTTGATGTCCCTGTGATGTCAGTGGACATGTTATTGCACATCTGATTACACAAACTCTACATCATCTTAGATTTTGTTCGTGAAATTGCGTTAAAATCCAGTTGTTGAGGTAGTAAGAATGGATATGGCTGAAACAGCAAGGAGTAATAAATTGTATAGTAACTTTAATATGTGACAGTATTACACTAGACCCCCAATTTTACGAACCCTGGATTTTATGAACGTACTCTTGAGAATCATCGATAAATCATAAAAATTTGCCAAAAAATTAAATTACTTCTGGCAAAGCTTAAATAATTGTGTGCACATTTCGCACAGGCATGGCGGAGTGTGTGTGACTGCATGACTGCCAAGTGAAGTGAAGACATGACAAAAAAAAGAGGACGAGTTGTCAGCACTACCAAGCAGCTGGGTGATCATATAGAAATAAACATGACTGGGAAACGGTTAAAAACGGCATAAGTGACTAATATATTTACCATTCGGGGGTACCCTTTTAATCAGATGACGTCTCTCTTGTGATTTACGTACAATCTCACTACTGCTAGTACAGGATATTAGGAGATATTTGTAATTAGACGTGTTTTGTGGTGCACCGTCAGTTTGTGTATGCAGTTTATTGTAATAATATTCGGTAATTACGAGTGGTGTCTTCTTGATCACTTTCATAGATACGAGTGATTCAGAAACATCAACATACTGGGCAAAGCTTTTTTTTAATTACTTAATTAATTAATTGAAAATATATTGAACATAAGCGCATGTAAGAATCACAGTTTATCAGCGTACTGTGCTCAGTGTGAGATATGGCTACAGTGGAAATGCAGTTGCATCTGGAGCGCTCTACGTGACTTGCTCGGCCTCAATTGTTATGAACGCCATCTTGGTGCTGCAATCTGCATGAAAACAAATGTGGTTTGTTGACTGCACAGCATCGCTTGCATGCATCTTGATTGTGATAAGGAACAGCACTGCAGAATCAGTTTTAAACTCGCTACTACAATTTTTTATTTTTTTATGTTATAGTGCAAGATGTTAATAGGTCACGTTTACAAAACTTAACCTGCTATGAGATGTTTTTCGAACACATTAAGTTTGTCTAATCACGGCAATGCATGTTAGCACACTTAATTTTGATCACTTTTGGAATGCCTGGAGTTGAAATTTTATACTACCCAGCATAACCTGAGTAAGTTCATAAACTTACTGTGTCGTTTTCTATACTCATGATTTCTTAACAATAAGTTTTTCCTTTGGCGGTATTCATGTAGGTATGGATAAATATACTGTAGTCAGTTTGGATCATGTACTAACTAAATTGTTTTCACTTTGAATTCTTCACAATACGTTGCCAGCTTAGGTAATATGGAAGTGGAATAGCCACTCCTCTTATGTTTGTCCCATCATCAATCATGACATCTTATTGGTGGACCGCTCTTCGTTTCAACCAATCACAAGTGAGCTAGCAGTGCTGTTTGTTTTCATTGCCACCTCGCAAGATGGGCTTTTTGTTTTGTTTAGCTTACGTTTTACCATGTTTTGGCAAATGAAAATGATGACTTTAAAATTAATGAAGATCATGGAATACATAAATTATGGAATATAATGCCTAATAAACATATGCCTATCATTTTTGGCAGTCAGCTTTATAAAACCGAGATACTTACCAAAGTAAACTGTACTATTGTTATTCCTATCCCACATATCATGTAGGTGATCTAAATAATTGCTTGCTTATGTAAACATTCGGTTATTAGAAATTTTTGTGCTATTATAAACTCTAGTAGTAACGGGTTCCACTATTATACTTATCTTATTTTCCCGCAAAATGCTACGAAAATTGGGACCCGACTGGATACACTTTGCGGGGAAAATGCAATTTTAAAATTTGAAAATCGGGCTGGGAGGGGGTTGGCAAAATTGGCCTAACTCACATTTACGAATGTCGTAAGTGGAATCGTTAGTATTTGTAAAATTTGAGGGTCTTGTTTATTAAATTTACTCCAAATACAATAACAACTTCAGCGCCGTGTGACAATTGTACAAGACAAGCTGTGTGGTTTCTTTAAGAATAGACCTGAAATAGTCTGCTATTAGCGAAAAAAGTACAGTTTTTATATTTGCAACAGGTATTTCTATGTATTGTATACAGTATGACACGTTTAGCATAAAGTAAATATGTCCATTCAAGTTGAAAGTTGGGACAAAATCTCTACAGAAATCTGTTCAGCCACTGTGTTTTTGCTATTCCACTGCATGGCTGCCTCGCCTGTGAAAATGGCTTAGGCAGGTTCAAGGCACCCGTGATTAGCCAATTATTCCATTGGTGAGGGGGGGGGGGTCCTTGCAAAATTAGTCAAGAAATATCAGCACTGCAGGCTGCAGCACTCAAGGCTGCTCACAAGAAACGTATCAGTTATTGGGAGGAGAAATTTATTTGTAATAGAAAAATTAATCTGTTATATTATTTTCTCGACTTGCATTACCGGAACGCTTGAGCTCCAATCTGTGAAAGCCAGGTTTGCTTAGACGCATTAAAACTGTTAGTTCAGTGGATTCAGTTTGGAGTTTGAATTAAACTGTCCTAAACTAAAACTTCGCAATGTGCGAGAGCTATGTTGCTGTCTTGACTCCTCTCAACTTAGTATCAGTGGAATCTTTGTTATTAACTAAAAAATCGGCAACTGCAGCCATGCGTGCATTAATGTGCAGTTTTCACGAGTTAGCTTTTAAGTTACAGAATTCATTACATTGGATGAGATTTTTTAAGTCAGTATAAAATTCCAATACATAATCTAATGTCTGGGGGGTGGAGTCAAGCAAAAACATGCCCAACTACGTCATACCCAAGTTAGCCAATAAGAACTTGTTTTTAGTGTTTAAGGTGGCATTTGAATATGTGGCATCTTTAATAAAGTTCAATGTGCATGGAATTATTACTTTTATGGGGTTGCATTTGCTGCTAAAATAAATTGGATGAATCATGTTAATATTGAATGGTTTTTCTTGTTATTGTCCCCATTATAAGGAGACATTTAGGTGTTTATACTTAGGCAGGGAGTAAATATCTGCTGTTTTACTACCACCCCCATTCCAGTAAGATAGAAAAAAAATTGTGAATGAAATGCTGAAACTTTATTGACTGAATAAGAAAAGAATTTTTGATGTAGATTTTTAAGATTATTTGAAAGAAAATTTGATTTTTCCAAACAAATGTATAAAATGTCAAGCCATGCAAGTTTTTTTAAGGTAACATTGTATGTAATTTTTAATTAATTCGAGATGTTGACAATTTTTCTTAGACATTTGAGATACTGTACTTCATCAATGTAAATAAACCAATAATTTTTTATTATTATTTTTTCTTCCTTTTTTAATTGGCTCTAAAAATCCAAAGTACCATAAGAGTTTCTGAACACTTATCCTAATACTGTTGTTAAATCCTGCTATCCCCATCTCTCAGGGTCGTGGTGGTTTAGCAGTCGGGCCATATACCGTAGAATCCCTTTATTACGACCCCTCACTGTTTCCAGGAAAAGGGTCATAAGAACAGGAGGGTTGTAATAGAGGAATAGAGACATTTTGGCCCGATTTTGACCCACCCAGTATCCCTACAAGTCAAAATGTACTGTTTTTCGCACAGAGTTTATATTCAGTCATCTCAGGTATAAAAAAATACCGTTTTTAAATTAAATACAAATAACTTCAATAGTGAGATGTCTCAGTAAAAAAATTATACGGTCAGCTCGCGATTTAACGACCCTTCTTAGTTCCCGGGAATAGGTTGTTATTTCGGATGGATCGTTATTAAAAGTTTGACAAATTTTCAGCGATCCCTGACCCAAAAAATGTCGACATTTACCATTTTTATCATTGAATCGGCATTCACTCACTCGTCTTTGGCGCAAAAATTACGTGTTTTTATAAAGTGATACAAATTTATTTTGAAAAGCAAACACGTTATTTTTGAAAGTATGCCACTGAAGTGGATCTACGACCTGTCTTTGGCTCAAAATTAAGCAAAAACATCGCCGGCAATATAAATTCCTGCACCCGCAATGACCGTTTTTGGAAGTTATTTGCAACAATACAGCAGTGAAATTTATTGAAATGGTAATATTTTTTCAATAGAGTTAAGTACTTTGAATAACTAGATACACTAAAAGTGGATATATGACCTTTCTTTGGCTCAAAATTAAGCAAAAACATCGCCGGCAATATAAATTCTTGCGCCCAATGATTATGAAACATAAATATTGTCGGCAACGTAAATTAAGTGCCAACAATGTTGGTGGTTCGAAACTATTTACAAGGCACTATCGCAATGTTTTTGATTGAAATAGTAAAAATATTTCAATAGGATGAATGTATGTCATGGTTGACTTGTAAGACTTTTCTTCGACATATTAAGCACAAACTTGGCCGGCAACGGTAATTCTAGTTGGCATAACATACGTTTTGATAAAGCTATTGGCTTCCTGGGACCTTGTCTTGACAGCGAGCGACCACACACACATGTACGATAATTTGTGTGTGCAAGGACCTGTCTGGAAAATGGTTAGTTCAAAACAATATACACGACGTGTCTAACCTATGTCACTAGTGCCACTTTTGACCACTACCTAGTCACAGCTCCTGACGCTCACTAGCTCAGCAGATGTGACGCGATGATAATACTCTCTTTGTTTTCCAGGCAGTTCTTTCACTTCTCTAGCTCTGCCGGCTGTGTGGATATAATATGCTTGTATACTGATTCTGCTCTGTGCACGAGTTATTTACCTACTTCACCAATATGCATGGAGAGGGATTTGATACTCAGTTTCAATTTGTAATTACAAACATCAATATGTAGATCATTGTTAATAAACTTGAATATCATATTCACAGAACAACTTAAAGCCTACACAATGCTGTTTCACACTTTCTTTTCCCCACAGCTGTTAATTATGGTCGAGCTGATTCAATTGTGTGTGCGTGCGGGCTCGAGCGCACGTGTTGGCTAGTGACTCACACCAGACACGTTGTTAAGTGTTGTACTTCCCTGCCCTATACCACGCACATCTGAGACATGCACCAACGTTTGGTAGTGTCAATTATGAACTGTCCTGCTTTCACTTGTTAAAAGAATAATGATTTATAAACGTTACTGTGTATAATTAAATGACATGATTGTAATTATAGTTAACAAAACAGAAAAGTAATAAAGCTTAAATAAACACGGCAAATAATTGTAATATCACAGGCACAAAGACAAACTACCATAGCCAAGGCAGGGTGGCTACTAGCAGGTAAAACCTGGAAATGTCAGGGAAATTTAGTGTGTCGGGGAAAACAGGAAAATGTCAGGGGATTCAGGCATGTGCAGGGAATTTTGTTGAAAATATAAATTGTAGGTTTGTCATTTTTACACAGTAATTTGATTCATTCATCTACATAATAAATTATAATATTCCAGTTGATATAGCGTTCATAGTGTACCGACTGCCTTTTCATTTTATTGTCTTCATTTAAATATTACGATTTTTCGTTGATTACACTAGGAAAATAACATACAAAGTAAAAAATTTCAAAGTGATACGTATTGTTATGAATGATTGTTCAAAATAAACTTGAGTCTTTGTCTGATGAGTTGAAATGATTCTTCTAAATATATATGCTGTACATTAAATTACTGCTGTGGTGGTATATGCAGATAAAGTAACTTAGTTTTTATCAGGCTTATATTATTTGTGAGATTAGGTGCAACTGTGTGAACTTTGATTTAAAATTTGACTTGTTTTGTGAAAGTGGTATTTGTTAACTCAAGTACAGCACCAAATTCTGTACCTGTGAAGAGTTATTTTATGTCATCACAAGCAATCATTTGGTGACTAATGTTATGATTTAATTTAAGGCATATTAAAATCAGATTTAATTTACATTTGGTTGTGATTTCTAATCAAATATTTTTTGGAAAAAAAAAATTAATTTTTTACGGTAAAACATTTCAGTTATACAAATGTCAGGGAAATGTCAGGGAATTTTTTTGGCAGGAACTCTGTAGCCACCTTGCAAGGGCATGAGAAATCAGTGGGAACAAAGTTAGGGTGCTCATATGATAAAAAAGGGGTGTGAGCGAACTGCCTTATTGAAGTGGTTGGCCGGTGGAGAGAAAGAAGCATGCAGGTCGCCAACTAACTGCCACCCAGCCGGGGGATGGGAAGGGGTATTCGGGCGGCTGGCCGGCCATTGTGTCATGCGCTTGGTAGGGGCAGCAACATATATTTTTAGAAAGCACAGTGTGCAGCAGTACGGTTTTCGAGAAATAACTGCAACCATTTGCTGACACATTTTAAAAGTAACACCTTTTTCCGCTATTTTCTTTGAATTAAATTTTTTAGGCAAATTTTTTACAGTTTTCCACGATTCCTGAAAACAGGGTCGTTTCTTCGAGAGGGTCTTTATTCCCGGGGTATAATTGAGAGTTGACTGTACTCTAAAAAGCAGTCTCCAGTTTCTCCTCGTCACAAAAACTATGTAAACACTGTGTGACATGCCCAATTCCATTGACTTACTGTGGAAAAATCATGATTTATTATTGAAAAGTTAACTTATTACAGTATTTCAAATTTAATTATATAAATTTCATAAGTCGACGTTGAAGTTGAAAACCCAGCGTGCAGTGACGCGACGCATGTGGCGATAGTTTGGTATTCACAATGAATGGATATTTACAAAATGCTTCAATTGTATTAGTATTTGATTATAATTCATTTTGCACTCCTGTTATTTTGCCAGCATAGAACAACTTCTAGGCCTATATTCTCAGGTCTTTTGACCTACTTGGGATTAGCGGAGGACTTACATAAATAAAAAAATAATAACCTAAAGCAATGAATGAATCAGATACTCAAAATAGATTCAGGATTTCACTAGACATACTAAAACTATTTTTTTTAAATATAGTCTAACTGTAAAAAAACATATTAAACCTGTACAGCGTTTTCAAAAATCAAAATAAGTTGCTTAAGCTATAATTTTTAGTGCTATTAATACATAGGCCTATTTAAGGCTGTCATTATTGTGCAACAATATAACTGAAGAAATGTTCACTACAGTTTTGTATGTAATGTTTTTTTTTTTAGAACAGTAACCATTGAACCCTAAATAATCTATCATGACAACCATCCTGGGTTTGTTGCTTTGCTGTTATAAACTTTAGACTACATTGATTCTCCATATATTTCATTCTCAGTTGTTAATCCCATGGGGACAGATAGTAAAGTCAGCTATGTTTTTAAGTCCAGGAACTGAATATAACATTTTTGTTTATTATGTTGTAATAAATTAGAACTTGTGTAGTTCAAATATTCCTATAACCACCCAACCTGTCAAGAAGTTAATCTGTCAAGCAATGTGGGCTAGTTTGGCAATGTAAGTTATTAATCTTTCAAAGAATGTGGTAAGGTGATTTGAACAAGCAACTTACATTTAAATGGCACAGGGCTTTTTCTCCACATTGACTGTGATTCCATTGTTACTTACATTTTTTTTTTAAATGAAAGATGTTTAACTAGAATTGGGAATCTAATTAACACTGCATATATTTTTTTTAATTGCATGTTTTGCACGTTAGCATAGAAAAATAGAAAATTTCACTCTTTAACAGATTTAGTCCACATCTTAAGCAAATATTTTATAAGACGATTGAATCCTTAAACTCAATATCTTTCACAGAAATATAATGTGTATCAGTAAGTTATCATACATGTTCCAACCAAAAATACTTTACTCTAGTAAGATGTTTCCTCAAAAATTTGGCAAAAATATTTTTATATTTCTCTTTCGTAATTTTCCTGTGGTAGTCTTAAAATCTGTAGATTTCATGTGAGCAGAAAGTTTACTGTATTCCATTAATTTACATCAAACACCCTCTTGATCCCAGATTGGCCTGGGTTTTTATAGTTCACAGGTAATCTTGGTTGTATTGTAATTTCATGCACAGAAAGAATTTTGAGGTGTGCATTTTGAACTGCATCATAAAAACATTTTTAAAAGTTATGTTTACTAAAAGCCTTACAAGACTCCTAAATACTGGCTGACAAGTCTACAAAAAAACTTAGTTACAGCCTACCTACTTTCACTTGTTACGACATTTGTGATGGGGTCTTTAACTTAATTGTTTTAATAACAAACGTACCTACTATAAAAAGGTATCCTCAGTAACACACACCAGACTCAACACTTTTTGCTGATGACACTGTTCTTTTGTACACTCATAGTGCAAGCATCAAATGTTGCAGCAAATGCAAGAAGACCTCAACACACTCAATGTGTACCTAAACAAACAATCTAATACTGAATTATGGCCAGACAAATTATGTTATATTCAGTCCTCCAAGATTTAAAAACGAAGAAATCTTTCAGCTCATAAAATATAGTCCCATTTCTAGAGTGAACCACGTGAAATTCCTTGGTATAAACATTGATGAACACCTAACATGAAATGTTCATATAGACAAAATTACTAACAAAATTCTACCAACAGTAGGAGTGTTGGGCAGGCTACAAGGGATGTCACTAGTGGTAAAAATTATATTTACTATTCTCTTATAGTCATCTGCAATATTTGAGTCCCATTTGGGGCTCGGCTAATAAACATGCAGTGTACCCATTACAGACCATTCAGAACCAAGCCATTAAAAGAATTTTTAATTTCCCTTCTTCCATCAGTACTGCAGAGATCTAATTAGTCAGCAAAGTGCTTCCAATAAGAGTATGTACGAGTACAACATACTAGCTCATGTATATCCAAATGACAGCAGCTTAACTGGAAACAGCATACATGGTCGCAACACCAGGCATGCAGGTAACAAACTGCTTCCTTTAATTAACACTGAATACGGAAGAAAATTTTGTAGTTTTAGGGGTTTGCAACTATTCAACTGTCTTTCCCCTACCATCAAAGCTGCCCCTATTCTAGTTATTTTCAAGAAACTTTTGAAGCAAGACCTAGTAAAGAAACTTAGACACATGGGATAGTATACTACATTATTGATCTCTGTCATTGGCTAGAGACTTAATATTTTTTACTATCTGTACTTGTACTTATAGCACTGGAAAACTGGAACGTGTGATGTATTTAAAAGTTATTTGCCCATGAAGATAAGTTGACTTCTATCATCCTGTGTATTTAAATTTAGTATTCTCAGTGCATTTGTTTTCAACTTTCTCATGAGATATTACAAATGCTATTGATGTATATAGTTATATTTCTGTATATGTAGGTGTGCAATTTGCAAACACATGGACAAGATTATCGCATCCTGAAGCAGGGGCAGATCAAGCATTTGGTGTTAGGGAGGGCGAATGTATATTTTAAAAGTATTTAAAAGGGGAGGGGGGCCCTCCCCCGGAAAAATTTTAATTTTTATGAATAAAATGGTGTTATTTTAGTAGTTTTTGCTTAAAATGTTTAATACACTGCTGATATAGTATATTATGTTATCGAGAAAAAATAGTTTCGATAAATGATGTAGTTAGGAAAAAATCTGAAATAAAAAGTAATAATCAGTACACATGCCCAAAACATTGTAGTATTAATTGAACTTAAATAGTCTTATTTATATAATGTTTGTGTATTATTAGAAGTTGCATAACAACACACTTTTCTCTATCATAAAATGAAGTCCATTCTGCGCGTTCACTTGCTTGCAAAGTGATCAACGACTCTCTCTTTATCTATCTCACAGCCATAATGAATATGCAATAACGCAAGTCCAGTCAGTCTGTCTTCCGTTGTGGTAGATCTCAACCACGTCTTTAGTCTCCTCAATGTCGAAAATGTCCTCTCTGCCGTAGCGACACTTACAGGTAAGGTGACTAAGATTTTCAGGAGAATATAAATGCCTGGATACAGCTCTTCGTCACATGAAGCAAGAACATCGAGAGCTGTGGAGGGTATGGCATTGTTGCTCTCTTTCTCGCGGGACCACTTCGCTTCCCACGATC